>MU854419.1:65912-110673 GCA_033296685.1 Parachaetomium inaequale | reverse complement strand
TCATCCACATCCACCTCCACCGCCACACCCAACCCCGAACTATTGTCGACCGCATCCTCATCCTCAGGAGGACAATGGCCTTCCAACCCCAGCCAGTAATACTCCCAAATCCACTCGAGCGCCTTGCGCGCGGCAGCGCGCAAGCGGGTGAGGGAAGGGAGCTGCTCGTGGGTCGCCTGGTGGCGGAGCTCGACAAAGGTGGCGGGCAGACCGACCGACTTGGCGACGTCGTACATGGACATTTTGCGCTGCTTGTCTTGGTGGGAGTCGAGGAGGCCTGTTACGAAGCTGGGGGTAGGGAGGGGGATGTTAGTTTGGGATAGAGAAGGAGAGTTGGTGGGTGGGGAGGGGGTTGGTTTGCGATGGGAGAGGGAGGTGAGGTGATAGGGGTGGTATTGATGGTGAGGGAGCGGTTGTGAGGAGGATAGGGAAGACCACGGGGTGAGGGGGGGAGGGGGGGTGAGGAAGTTCAAGGGAGAGGAGAAGAGGAGGATAAAGCTGGAAATCTCCTCCCTCCACGCAGCCCCCTAACCCCCCAAAAAGAGAAGAAAAAAAAGAAAAGAAAAAAAAAAACCCACCGACTAAAAGCAGCCGAGTACGCCGCACGCACCGCGTACCCCCTCGACGCCGTCGACGCTCCGTCCCCATACCCATACCCCTCCCCCATCCCCATCCTCCTCCCGCCTGGTCCTGGTTGTTGTTGCTGCCCCTCATCGCTCAAAATCGCCGCCATCAACAGCGCCGTCGACTCGACCATGTGCGGACACGCGCCGCGCTGCATCCACATGGACACGCGCGCGACAGCCCTTTGTTTCGCGTCGTGCCGTTGCCGCTGCTGTTGTCGTTCTGCGTGAATATTCTCCTTCTCACTCTTGGCGGTATGAGAGAAGGGGAAGTATGCGGTGGTGGACTGAGATTGAGTTTGAGTCTGATGCTCCGGGTAGAACTGCCCTCGCACGGCGAGCAGCTCGCGGCGGTCGCGCCAGGGTGTGAAGATGTATTGTACCATTTTCTGGGGCCTTCCTTCTTTTTTTTTGGTTGGTTTTTATTTCTTGGGGGAGACGGTGGGAAAGGAGAGAGTGTGTTGGTTTTGAAGATGGTTGACACATGAGTTTGGGTTTCAAAGGTTGAGGTAAGAAATGTAATTACAGCGTATGCAGGTTTGGCAGGTATTTGCTGTTAGTGCGCTAACGGAAAAATAGGCTGCCTACCAGCAAAAGTCAGTTGAGTTCTGCTGTTTCTGTTAGCATGCTCACACACTTGCTTTTTTAGCTTCTCGACTCGCAGTCTCTTTACTGAGAATGTTGCCCTCCAAAGTAGTCATTGATAGTTTTTTTTTCTTCTAATCGAAGGTATCGACAGTTTGGTTTTCTACCTTCTGTTCTTCATCCAGACCACCCTGTGAGACGCCAGAAAGGAACACGAAGCGATACCCCGGGATTGGAAAAGGAGCCCATGGAATTTTCCTTCAGACAACGAAAGATGTTGAGCGCAGGCAAGAACACCGCTGAACGCTTGTGCATACCACATCTTATGTAAACTTGAAAACAGAATGAGAATCATTTTTTCTATCCTCACTTCTATCTATTTCCCTTTGTGCCTGCCGAATCGACCACTCACGAAATAGTCTTCTCGACCATGGTAATCCCATACTTCTCCTCAAGCTCCTTCATCAGCGGCTCGCAGATGCTCGCCGTCATGGGCGCCAGGATGCCCTTGTCGCGCAGCTGCCCGCTCAGCACCTGCTTGACGGCCACGGCGCACGGCACGCCGACCAGCTTGGCCATGGCCGAGTAGCCCTTGGGGTCGCCGTACTCGCACAGGGTCGAGGTGCGCGTCTCGCGCGAGCCGTCCTTGTGCTCAATCTCGAACTTGTGCTGCAGCATGACCAGGTCGCGCTCGCCCTCCTCGTACTGCATCTTGCGCTCGAGCGTGGCGCACAGCGTGTCGAGCGGGTTGCCCTTGGGCGTGATGGCCTCGTCGCCGAACAGGCCGATCCAGCGGAGCCCCGAGAGGATGCGCTGCTTGTCGTCGTCCGACTCGAAGGTCGCCTTGGCGAGGATGGTGGCCTCGAGGTCGGCGGCTGAGGGGGATGGCGCGCCGACGACGGCCTGCGTAGCCTCCTTCCAGGCGACGGGGCGCGACAAAATGTCAAGCGGGGCGTCCTCGAGGAAGCCAATGTCGACGAGCACCTTGATGAACTGCGGGAAGCCCTGGTAGCGCAGGGTGCCGCGCACGATGGTCTGGGCCTCGGGGATGGCGTAGCGCTCCTTGTAGGGGGTCGAGTCGCGGTTCGGGTAGGCGACGAAGGCGAAGCCCGGGTAGATGAAGTAGGGCTTGGCCATCTTCATCAGGTCCTTGCCGGCCACCTCGACGGCGGCGCCGTCCTGCCACCACTTGCCGGCGTTGCGCAGGGCCAGCAGCACGCCGCGCGACGACCACGAGAACTTGTAGCCGAGCGGGTTGTCCGAGTCCTCGGGGGCCGGCAGGCCGCCGCAGTACGACAGGAAGCTGAGGATCTTGCCGCCCTCCTTGTGCACCTCGTCGATGGTCTTGATGGCGTACAGGTGGTCGATGCCTGGGGGAGTTAGATACGGCAACAAGTACAAGAAAGGGGAGAGGAGGTACCCGGGTCCAGGCCGATCTCGTTCATGACGGTGATGCCGGCGGCCTTGGCGTCGGCGTCGAGCTCGAGCATGGCGGGCGAGACGTAGCTCGTGGTGACGACATTCTTCTTGTTGCGGATGGCCGACTTGATGACGGTGGCGTGGAAGGTGTAGGGGATCAGGCTGATGACCAGGTCGTGCTTGGCCACCTCGGCGTCCAGCGCCGCGTCGTCGTTGACGTCGAGCGAGATGGGGTGCGCGTTCGCGACGCCCGCCGAGAGCTGCTGGGCCGAGGCCAGGGTGCGGCAGGCGACCGTCACCGGGATGCCAGCGTCGCTGAGAATGTCGAGCGTCGGGCGCGTCACGAAGCCCGCGCCCAGCATGAGCACCTTGCTAGAGGCGGGAGGTCCATGTCAGCCGCTGTCTGCGAGGTGGTGCCCCGTGCCATGGCTGGGGGTGTGTGTGGTGGCATGGCGGCACGGCGGGAAGGTGGGAAGCCTGGAGGGAGAGGGAGGGGGGGGGGACGGGGAGAGGGGGGAGGAGGGGGAGGCGATGGTGGGGCTGTTTACTGTTGCGAGGCCATCTTCGCTGCTGTGCGACTGTACGACTGCGACTAGGCAATTTCGTGGATCTGCCGGGAAATTCCTGTGCTCGCCTCGCAGGATCTGGTCAACAAAGTGACGATGTATTTTTGTGTTTGTGGTGGTTGCTGCTTGACTCATCCATCCACCGGTTTCTCCGTCCCTCTCCCGCGGGGTGCCCAGGTGTTCCGATAACGGCCCAAGATTTGCTGTTTGGCAGCCAATTTCAGTGAGGGGTTACGGCGGGTATGGCGGGGTAGGGGCCGGCACGGTTCGGCGGGCTCCCGTCGACTTAGCCTGAGGTTTGAGTACGGTACACAGTACTGCATGTACCTTACGCAACCAACCCTCAACGCAAACGAGGCACTCCCGTCTGCCTGCCTCGCATGAACACGGCGAGCCTGCGGTCGCGCAATCTCACCACGGCAATAACAGCGGGACGCGCTCCAGTGGCACCCACCGCACCGCCCCCGCCCGGGGAGGCCACCACCACCACGTGAGCATGAGAGACGACGCATGCATGTGGCCAGGTCACTGTCACGGGCAATATTGGACAAGAGAGACAGGCGATCTCGGGTTGGGGTGGTCAGAGTCGCCAAATGGCAGGTGACATTTAGCTAAAACTACTACTCTACAGCTACCTATCTTTCTTTGATGATGGCCCCCCCTGGGTTGTGAAACCCACATGCGTTGGCTCTGCCTCCCTAATCTTCAGTTGTCTGAGAGACGCCAGCCGCTCCCGGCCATTCCGTTTACCCAGTTGGTGAGTTGCCAATACCCGTCCGTACCCGTGCCCGTGCCCATACCCGTGTATCTGCTGTCCCTGTCCATGCTGTCTACCCGCGCCATGTACATGTATCCGTAAGAACCATCCCTGGCCTGTAAACGCCTCGCTATCATGCATTAAACGCAAAACAAAATCCCAGAGAGGCAAGAAAGAGATAATAAAAAAAAGCGAAAAATGAGCCCCCATCACGTAACCAGCGTGCGGCAGCAGCTCAATCCTCCTGCCCCTCCCCATCGTCATCCTCCTCGCCCTCGTCCTCGTCATCATCCTCATCCTCATCCTCGCTGGCAGGCGGCTCCCACGCGTCCTCGAGCTTGAGACCCAGCCCCTTGCCCGCGTCTACCTCCTCCTCCTTGTGGTCCCTGACACCCCCTAGCAGGGAGAGGACCACAGCCTGGTGGTGCAGCGCAGCAGCAGACTCCTTGCCGTGATCCGGCGCGTCGTACAGGCCCATGCCGTAGAGGATCTCGCCCTCGGGCTCGGCGTCGTCGTTCTCGTCGTCGTGGATGAGGGGCTGGTACGCCTGGTGTGTTGTTGTTTCCGCCTTCTTCGTCGGCTGAGGTGGCTGTGGTTGGCCAAGGCCGCATGCAAAGTCCTCTGGCGTGGGAGGCGCTGTCTGCCGGCTGAACATGGAGGTGTTGGCCAAAGGGGACTCCCACGCGAGGGCGTCGTCTGCCGCGCGGGGGAGAGGCAGGTACGGGATCTCCGAGAGCGCGGCCGCCGCGGGGTAGTCGGAGGAGCAGGTAGCCGGAGGGAATGCTGGCGCGGCCTGCTGGTGTTGCTGTGGTGTCGGTACAGCCAGGCTCATGGGCGAGTAGATTTGCTGCTGCTGCTGCTGCTGCTGCTGCTGCTGCTGCGAAGAGCCAAAGTTCGAGTAGGGTAGCGAGAGCGGCGAGAAGGACTCTGCCGGCGACGCGTACCCCGAGTAGACGGCTGGTGTTGGGGGGAAGTGCTGCAGGCTCGCCAGGACCTCGGCGTCGCTGTACGTCGAATAGGAGTAGGGAATCGCGTCCTGCTGCTGCGCGTAAAGGGACTGCTGTGCGTTCTGCGACGACGGGTGCCAGCTAACTGGGCGTGCCGGCCTCGTAGTTTGCCGCTCGTAGAAGGACTCATTATTCGGCGTCTCTGGCGCCAGCTGAGGGAGATAGATCGGGTCCATGACCGGGGACTGCGTCTGCAGCCCGGGGCGGAAACCATCCCCAACCAGCGTCCTCCTCCGAGCCTGCAATGTTGACGATCTCGGGCTGTTGTTGGCGCTGCCGGGTTTGGATATCCTCATGGCGCTCCCCCCTCGCTGGTGCTGTGCGTTCGATGCCCTCGAGTATCTCCTCGTGTTTCCAATGAGTTGCCTCGAGAGTTCGTTGAGTATCGTGTCGACCGTGTATGCCCCGGCAGTGGCTTGGTGGTGAGGCAAGCCAACCATGTTGGTGCCGACGAGAGATGGCATCATCTTGATGATGTTGAGAGTGCTACTGCCCGGACATGGGCGGTGAAGCGGGATGCAAAGGGTTCAGCAACAAAAGGGCAAAGACTTCTGCCAGATGTTGGGTGAGATATCAAGCCGGGCGGCGGTTGATATAGAGCAAGGTGCTGATGGTAATAATATAGAATGCAGGCCGTTTGTGAAAAAAAGAGACTTGAGCCTCGGGGGGGTTGAATAAAAGAGTTAAATCAAACCTTGTCTGGAAACGCAGTCTCCCTGGCCATGGCTGGCGTGGAAAGGGCAATAAGACATGCCATCCGAGTGATGGAGCCTCCTCTTGCCGCTTTGGCATGCCAGGAGGAAGGCTGCGTGACAACGGAGCTTGGTTCCATGACTCTGGGGCTCTCGAGGCCCGCGTCATCTGCACTTGCAGGGATTGTTTAGCCTGCCCGACCCTGGGGACGGGGACGGTCTGGTGAATGAAGTGGGTGAAGTGGTTTCGGGCCTGTCGTCTGCATCGCTGTGTGCTCGGCTTGTGTACATTTTTACTTTGGTCTTGCAAGGCCCGGGGCGGCAGGGATGGGTGGGACCCGTCATCGCTGAAAAGGCGCCTCCTGCGGCAGGGTTGGTTGCAGGGGCGAGAGCCAAACCGATGTCCTGACTCCTCGCGGTGGGCGGTCCGTGGCTGGTTGCGGATAGCGTCATGTCGCTGTGGAGGATTGGGGTGTGGGGGAACAGTGTGGGCGGTCAAGCGGAGGCAAGTGGATGAATGGCGGCTTGGTGTGCAAGGTTGTTTGAGAGTCAAGCCGCCGCCTGTTGGTCATGGTCGGGTTTGGGACGAACCCCTTGGCCTGCAGGTCCTTCCCAGCATGGGCTGGAACGTCGACAAGTCGATGAGCCCCATGGCAGGTTGAGGCATGGATGTCACTCGAGGGCCGGTACGGAGGTACTCCCGGTGCCACCACAGGGCGGGTCGAGCGTAGCATTCCTCATGAGTGATGATCCGTGTTGATGGGCGCAGGCGAGAGGCAACTGAGATTACGCTAGCAAAAAAGCACAGCAAACTGTGGATTCGTTTGCGAAGGGGTCCGCTCTTGGTGTGTCGAGAGCCACGTGTGTAGAAGACGCCCGGGGTGCGCGAGGAAAATAGCTCGCCAAGGACAAGCTGACGCCTGCTGAACCAAGGGGCGTGGTGGTGGCCCAAACCGCAGGGCGAGGCGTGTGTGGATGAATGGTAATATCTGTTTTATGCATACATAGTCCATCGTACCACAGTAAACCGCGCCAAGGATCGGCGACGGCGCTGTTGCAGCTCGGTTTGGTCCATAACACGCGGCGTGTGTGGACTGCCTGTGTGGAGGCGAGTGAGTTAGGTTTCCACAGTATTATTGCCGGCGGAGGTACTTTGGTACGGAGTACCTACTGCCACGCCAAGGTCGAAATCCCGTTGGACGGCTCGATGCACCATCAACGGCCTGGCATGGCTCGGGCTCGGGTCGGCCTCAAACGGCACATTCCTTGTTCGCCTGGAATCTGCGGGCGGGCGCGAGATACCAGACATCTGTGCCGCGGGCTCCGTTCACTGACGATCAACTTTTCGCGACAAACACTCCGCCACCTTGATTGGGTTCCGATCGGCTCCATGGCGAAGGTCTCGTCGCTGCAAGGTGGGCCAGGAAAAAGTCGACTCAGCAGCACTTGTGTTCTGATATCCACTCCGGCCTCTGATCTCTCGGTGTTGTCCGTCTCGACGTTGTGTATCGTCCGACAGTTTGGGAGGCCGAGACGAGGGTCGGTGGCTGGTCAGCGCCGCGAGGCCGACCAGCCGCCGGCCGGGAAACATGCGACTGCCTGCGGTGCGGACGAAGGCCTGTTGAAACACCGAGACGGAGATCCAAAGCGCGGCGGTGCCTGTCCTGCCGCCAGTCGCGGGTCGTCAATGTCACTGTATCAGTGAGACGCTGCCGTGCAAAACTTGAAAAGTGGACAAGAGCTCCTGCGGCCAACTTGGCGTGTGCTTGGGGCTTTTCGTGCCGGGTTTCCACCCGCTTCGATGTTCGGTCACAGCGGAGGTCGCAGCGGACGTTACAGCGGACGTTTGCTGGTTGGCAAGGGTCCAGTCAGCCCTTTCCAGGTTGTTTGTGTGTTAGGACAGGGCCCTCGACGGGGGTCGGTTGCCTTTTTTATTCAAAAAAAGAGAGAATATCCGAACCCGCCCTCTTGGATAAAATACTGTGAATATCTCGTCGAGCATGGGAAGTCTACTATGTAGGAGTATCTCCGTCCAATGACCTTCCCATTTTTTTCATTGGAGCATCATGGACTTCGTCCGCACCCCAGTCAAGTTAGGTTACCTGGCAGGCGCGAAGTTAACTAACGAACACAGGGGTACAGCATCGCATCGCTGCAGTGGAGGCCAGCGCTTGGACAGGCAGCCGAGTGGGGAATGAAGTACGTACCTTCCGTACTCCGTACCGTCGAGGATGGCGATGTCTCTTGCAGCTTCTGCATGCTCCACCCACGCCGCGCCCGTGGGACCCACTCGCATCCGAGATCCCTGGGCCTGATCAGATCGCACCTTCCCCACGTCGTGCCTTCTGGAGAACTATTTTCATCAAAGCTGCGGTGGCTGTTGGGCTCGGATGTTGCCAAAAACGCATCCACTTGCCTGGCGTTACTTCGTCGCCCCATCACAATGCGCAACCCTCCGAGTGCTCGCCCAGCCAACACGCCGGCAATGCGGCAATTTGGCGACAATCACTGATCACTCCAGCTGGTCTGCGGCAGCTCCCCATGACCCAAGTATTCTTACTTTACTGCGTTGCACGATGCCTCGGCCAGGGCGGTGTTGGGTGTTTCGCGGCTTTGGATTCGAGGCCCGAACGTTATCACCCGCCGGCGACAGTGGCCCAACAGGGATCGGCCGACGGATTTGTGCGTCGGTCGTGCGCCGTCCCCCGGCCAAGCGATGGCTGCTGCGGTTCTCCAGGGTCTCATCGGAATGCTCGCTGCGACAAATGCCGGCTGTTCTCGGTCATTTCGCGGGTACCCAGCCAGGGCCAAGCTGACCAACGAGGGCAGGCCCCAGGCCAGCCGCTGGCCGAGTCATGATGCTCGTGCCGCATTTGCGGTCTGGGCTCTGGGCTCTGCGGTGCAAGTCCTCCCGGTTCACGAGACATCCTTGGGCGGCTCCCTCCCCTTGCAGCAAATGAGCCACCAGATATGGGTCAGGGGAACGCTAGCCGCCAAGACCTTCCCTAACGGGGCGCACAATGACCGCGAATCCCGTGGAAGCCGCCGAAGGGGCGGGCGAAACAGCCCTGTGCATGAGCATCCAGCAAGGCCTCCGGGGTCCCATGTGATGGCAGGATGCAAACGAAAAAAAGCCAAATGGGCCCTTCGGTGACGTTTCCGCCCAATGGCCCTGGTCACGAGCCTGCATCCGCAACAGGGACCATGGAATTCACAAACGCCACGAGTCGGTGCATCATTGCTTTTCACAAGGCGCCTCCAATCTGCATGGGGGGAAAGCGAGCGGTTGAACTCCGGCTTGCTTCGAAGAGACAGTGCCCGGAAACGTCCCCGTACCGGACGACGATGCTCATCTGCTCGAACCGGCCCACGCCTCGGCTGGGCTGGGGGTGAGGCTTCAAGTAAGCAATACCCAGTCGGCCTTGGTTTCGGCAGCTTCACGCAACTTTCCAGACCCAGGCGACAGAGATCTGACAAAGCTTCCGAAAGCAAGACGTTGTGTCCCGATGTACATGTACCAAGTATCGACGGATCTCTTTGCCAAGCCGACAGCTTCCAGGAGGAAAGGCGAGCATTCGAGACCGCAGTGTGGGACCCCAGCGCGGTGACCGAGACACCCCTGCAAGGTACTTCGTCCTTCAACGCCAAGCACAAGGCATCGCTAGATGCATGTGGGACTTGCAAATCCGAGAGCCCTGGGTGAGACAGGCTCGCGTATCACATCCCCGGTCACCAAGGCCCGTGGATGGAACGAGGTTGGTTGTATTCTTGGGGGGCACTCAGCTCGGCGGCCGACCTGCACTCCAAAAAGCAGGCCCGTGCCAAGGAAGGTTGGGCGCGCCGTCGCATCACAGTGCTGTGCAGCATCGGGCAGGCTGGGATGCAAGTGAAGAAGGATGGCGAGCATCCACTGCCCTTGTTGGAGCCTGCGAGACCTTCCGTTCTCTGGTCTTTTTTTCTGCGGGACGGCCCCGGAGAAAGTCAGTCGTACGTCACCCATTCCCCCAAGCCAGAACAGTCCATGATCCGCTTCCTCCCTTCGTCCTCACCCCGTTCAACTTGCTCAAGGCACCACCCACACACCATTGGTACGCAGCGTGGCACAGAGGAGGAAGCATGCCGAGAACGCCAGCGCAAACCAGGGCCTGCCCATGCCTCCGTTCCATCGTGGGGATGCATCAGGCTTGCCCTTCCATCACTGACTGCCAGCTCATTTCACCGAGATGGTTGAGGCAATGCCTTGTGCCCCTCTCTGGCACTCTGCCGCCTCCGCCCTCACAATCTCCCTCGTCCGGTTGCGCGTCTTTTGGTGGCTCTCCCAGCTAAGGATAGCCTCGGCTGCCCTACATGCGACAGGTCGTATCAAACCAAGGACCGCGCCTCCTGGATCCCGGCTTTCTCTCCATCTGCTGCTGAACCTACGACGGACGTTGCCGGCGCGACCTTCGCTTCCACGGGCACATCTCACAAAATGGCGTGGCTCTTTGCTGTCTGAGGCATGGGTTCGCCTGCTGTCGGAACCCCACAGGCTAAAAACTTGCCCGTCGGTCTGTGGGACTGGGGGGACAAGGGAATCTTGTCTCCTCTTTTGGCCCTGGGCGAATCGTACCGCCGTTCCCCGAGGAACAGCCAATTCTGCAGGGTGAGCGCCGCGGACCAGTGGCTCTTGTCGACCCATCCGCTGGCTAGCACACCCACTCATTTCACCGCCTTTCCTGCTGCACAACACAGTTTCGCATTCATCGATCCTCCCCACGGGTTGACTTGGAAGTACTTTCGGCCATATCCCCCTCGGCGCTTGGCCGGGTGCGTTGCGTTCTGGGCTCAGCGCTGGAACCCCGCCGCGGGGATCGCTTCCGGACCGTTGATCACGAGAGCCGTCAGATTGCCCCTTTTCCCTCGCCGCCCATCTTCTCCCCTGCCGCTTGCCATTTGTCACCTGCCCGATTCCGATACATTGCCTCTCGGCGTTGTTGACTCGCCCAAGTTGCGGAACCGGGGCTTTCCACGTCATCACGAGGGCACTGACAGTCAAAGTCAACTCAAGGCTCAGCTTAGAGACGAGACTGCAGCGCGCTAGGGAACCAGTCCTGCAAAGCCCTCCCTTTGGACTTTCTTGGTGGCCAGAGTCACCCCAAACTCCAACCTTGCCTCAAGGCTCCAGGCGTCAGCATGCAGGCCGTACAGCATGGCGGCGATGAAGGTATCACCCGCGCCGATAGTGCTGAAACCACAAAACGCACCGTTAGCACAGCAATTTGGAGCTTCGGCAGCAGCTTACGGAGGACAACCCGACGGGGACGCAACAGGAGACGGCTGCAAGCCCCGCCGCCGCCCGGCCCCGACTCATCTTTGTCTGCTGTCCTTCGTCTCACTTGCAGCAGCACAGAAACTCTTTTCCCCACCAACCACCAACGGCGAGACGGGAGATGGATGGCCACTTACTCGACGACCGCTATCCCGTCCCCGGACGGAGCTGCAGCATGATGAATGTACTCGCCACCTGGGAGCGCGAGCGCCCCGGCACCCTGTTCTCCCCACGTGCACAACATGAGCGAGCTGTGCAAAGTCGGTTTCCCCACGACGTGTCAACCAGCTGCAGCAGGCTCCAACGGGCAAGGACACTACTTACGCCTTCTTGGATGACGCCGCTTCGGCCCTGAGACAAGCTTCCGCAGTTGTGTGCCCTCGGCTCTGGTTGGCCGGCTGTTTTAGCTTGGGCGCCGACTTCACGACTCGGTCAAGAAGTGGCACAAAAAAGTGTCAAACAACCCGCGCGGGAGAGACCGGAACCGAACTCACCTCAGCCCAGCTCCTCGAGTAGAACACCACGTCGGCCTCGGCGGCAAGCTCGACCAGCCCCTCCCGGTTCGGCTTTTCGACCTCGACGCTGATTGTGCATCCCGGCGTGACGCGGCGGAGGTAGCGGATGCACCGGAGCGTTGTCTCGGGGATTCGGCCCTTGTCCCAAGTCAGCCCTCCTCCTGTCCTTCTTTTGCAACCCCGAGACACCGCCGGATCAAGACCTGCGATGTTGGACCGGCCGCACCTCAAAATGCCACCAACCCCCGTCGTCCCCATGTTGTTCGGCAGCAGCAGCAGCAGCAGCAAAGACATCGGCAATCCCCTCAAACTCGTCGGCCGTCACCTCCGGCAGGTCGCTAAAGTTGACAATGGTCCGGCTCCCCGTCGCGCCGCTGCGGATGATGTAGCTGCTCGCCGGCGCTTCGTGGCCCGCCCGGTAGAGGCAGTGGCTGCAGTCGACGATGTCGGCACCGCCGCCATTCCCGGACACGTCGTTGCCATCGCCGCCGCCAAACGACGACAAGATCTTGCGCGTCGCGGCCGCGCCGGCGTCGGGCAGGCACGAGACCAGGTGCAGTTTGATCTGCGGTCCACCGGCGCCGGACAGCACCAGCTGGGCGAGCACCTCGAGCGAGTTGGGGCAGTTGCCGCCGCGGCGGACGTGCAGGGCTGTCGCGCGCAGCTTGGAGTCTTCGGCGGGGAAGTGGGGGACGCTGTTTTGTGCAATGCTCATGTGAGTGTGAGATTCCTGTGATGTCTGTTGTGCTTCTGCGCCCTCTCGCCCTCGTCCTCGCCCTCTCCCTCTCCCTCTCCCTCTCCCTCGCCCTCTCCCTCTCCCTCTCCCTCTCCCCTGAGGGGTAGTAAATGTGTGTGTAAGATTGTGGATGTGTGTGTGGTGTGTGTGTGTGTGCGTGTGTGTAAGACTGTGTGTAAGGAAATGAGCGGACTCACGTCAGGATCGTGTCGAGGTAGCACGCGCCGACGAGGATGAGGTGCTTCATGTTTTTTGTTGCCCTCCGTAGACGATGGCTCCTTCTTTGGGAGAACGTACGTATGGGCTTGGCCCGGGATTCTGTGGTCCCTGTCAGGTTGCAGCTATGTCAGTCAGTATGAGTGTATGCAAATGTTGGGTTGGGGGAGAAACTCGAGTGCTGTTGAGTCAACTGCAGCTGCAATGCCTCCTTGCCTGCCCAAATCAGGTACATACATGTACATCAGGAAAGCCCTTTCTGCAGCCACGGACTGCAGCTCGTGGAATCAGGCGCGTGGTTGAGCGCCAGACGGTTGTCCGTGTAAGTGCATCGAGGAGTGCTCGGAGCCTACCCCTCTTGGTCGAGGTATGGCTCAAGGTTTTCAGCTTGTCAAAACGGAAAATTCAAGAAAGATTCGAGATATCCTGTCTGTTGCTCTTTTTTTGTCTCTCTTTTTTCCGTTTTATTTCTTTTCTATTTGTTTCCTCCTTCCTTGCGTCTTACTTAGTCTGTATCATGGTGGCGTAATCTAACGCGGCTCGGCCAAAGAGCAGCCTCCCTCGGGGTATCTGAGGGGTCGCAGCAGAAGACTCAAGTCTAGAATCTCGAACAAAGACAGGCCCTCGCTGCTCCCACCCGTTCGAGCCGTTCTCGTCTGCTCTCTCTCTCTCACGGGCGGTAAGATACCAGTATCCTGTTGCTGCGCGGTAAGAAGCAGCGTAATCTTGTATGCAAGGCGGGGCAGGCGCCGAATCTTTCAGTATCGGCCGGTAGCTACCCCGCTATGACGCAATGCAGCGAGACGGCCAGGCTACCTGACGTCGTCACCGCACGCGCCTTTGAAGCTCCTACTGGAGTCCTGGACGCCAAAGGAGGTCTTAACCACAATCCTGCCTTCCCGCCACAACACCACAGTAATGAGCCAGCCCACCATCTCGTGCGCCATCCGCAGGACAGCTACCAGCCACGGAGGGATTGGATGATTGACGGCAGCCTTTTCAGTTAGCACCCAACTATACCGTTGACCTCGAAGTCTTTTATCGTTCAGTCCCTTGATATCGAGGGCCGATCAAGAACAACAATGGCAGACAAAACCTCGCCAAAGAGGGTCTCGTTCGAGGAACCCCACCACTCGTCCGCAAGTGACGAGGACTGGAACCCGGTCGAGGTAGGCAACAGAGCGCACTACATCTGCCGTGGCATACCAGCTAATCTCTGGCCAGGTGGTCTTTGATGAATCAAACCCCTACCGCCGCAAGAGCTCGATGGTGGCCAACGATTCCGTCCCACCTCACCTGCGCCGGGCACCACCGCCCGCCCGCCGCAGGACGGAATGCCTCGTCCACCAGTTCCTCGCCAACCAGAGGAAAGCGAAAGGCCATCTTCCAACACACCGCCACCATGAGCATCACGGTCACGACGACCACGACGATAATGACAACCACAACCGTGGCAGCACCAGCTACGTCCACCACCGGCAGGCCGGCACCGCATCCTGCGAGGCAGACGACGTCTCGTCCGAGGCCGGTCTGGACCGCCCCGTCGACCCCAAGAACGGCCATGCTGACGGGCCCGCGTCTCACCCCAGGCCCTCCCACAAAGGGGATCACGATCACGACAACAAAGTAGACAGACAACCAGAAGAGGACAACGAACCCTACCACCCCTGCGCCACCATCCTCCGCAACTCGCGCGCCGGCAGCGAGGTCGAAGAGCCAGAACACGACGACGACAACGAGGAGGAAGAAGCCACCGGCAGCGCCGCCAGCAACTCCTCGGGCCAGGGCGGCCAGCTCGACGAGAAGCAATGGCGCCGCTCCATGGTCGCCGCCCCGCTCCCGCGCACCCCTTCGCAACTCGACCGCCGCTCCGCCTCCATCGACGCGCCCAACTCGCGCCTGCTGACAAAAAAGCAGCTGAGCGAGATGGCCTGGGGCGTGCGGGAGCTCAGCCGCCGGCTGGGGTCGATGCGCCTCAAGTTCAGGGTCAAGACCATCTTTTTGCTGACCAAGATCTACGACACGGAGCTGATCGCCAAGACGCGGGAGCTGTGCCGGTGGCTGCTGGACCGGGAGCGCGATGTGCGGTACACGGTGTACGTGGACGGGGAGCTCAAGGAGAACAAGAAGTTCGACGTGGCCGCGCTGGTGGAGGAGGTGCGCCGGGACTATGTCGCGTCGGGCGAGGTCAGTGAGGAGGCGAGCTGGGACGTGGCCAAGCGGCTGCGCTACTGGGACGAGGGCATATGCAGGGCCCGGCCGCACACCTTTGACTTTGTGATTACGCTTGGTGGTGACGGGACGGTGCTGTACGCCAGCTGGCTGTTTCAGCGCATCGTCCCGCCCGTGCTGAGCTTTGCGCTGGGGAGTCTGGGGTTTCTGACAAAGTTTGATTTTGAGGACTATCAGAAGACGCTGACGAGCGGGTTCAGCGAGGGCGTGACGGTTAGTTTGAGGTTGCGGTTTGAGGCGACTGTCATGCGCAGTCAGAAGACGCGGTCGCGGCTGAAGCAGGACGGGGAGCATGCCGAGAATGAGGTGGATGGGGAGCACCAGGGGCCGCCGAGGGATCTGGTGGAGGAGCTGATTGGGGAGGAGAAGGACGACGAGCACACCCATCGGCCGGATGGGACGTACGAGGTGCTGAACGAGGTGGTCGTAGATCGCGGCCCGAATCCAAGTGAGCCCCAGCCCCCACTATCATCCACTGACAGGTTGGTTACTCACATGGCCAGCAATGTCCAACGTCGACATCTTCGGCGACGACGAGCACTTCACCTCGGTCTCGGCCGACGGCATATGCGTCAGCACGCCGACGGGCTCGACCGCCTACAACCTCGCCGCCGGCGGCTCCCTGTGCCACCCGGAGAACCCCGTCATGCTGGTGACGGCCATCTGCGCCCACACGCTCTCGTTCCGCCCCGTCATCCTGCCCGACACCATCGTGCTGCGCATCGGCGTGCCCTACGACGCGCGCGCCAGCTCGTGGGCCAGCTTCGACGGCCGCGAGCGCCTCGAGCTGGCCCCCGGCGACTACGTCACCGTCAGCGCGAGCAGGTACCCCTTTGCCTGCGTCCAGCCGCACGGCCGGCGGAGCGAGGACTGGATCAATAGTATCAGCGCCAAGCTGGGGTGGAACACGCGGCAGCGGCAGAAGGCTTACAAGGCGTGGGAGAAGTAGGACCTTCCCGTCATGGAGGAGCCTGGGGGGCCGTCGCGGCAGACAAGTGCTGGGGAGGAGGTGGAACCGTCGAGGACTCCGTCGTCTGTTGAGCCGGAGGAGTCGGAGGATCCGGGGGCCTTGCATGAGGACCTGGTTGCGGTGAGGGAGATGCTGAGGGTGGTTGGTTTGGAGTAGAGGCCTTGTGAATAGAGGTCCGGCGCGTTGGCGGCTAGAATTGTTACAATGCACCGCCTTGGACCATTTCGACGGCGCGCGGCAGCCCACGCAGTGGCTCAACTCGAGCGCATGGCAACATTTGCACAATCCATCCCTCAGCCGGCGATACATCTGGCTTCAGGGCTAAGTTTGCACTGGGTTGGTTCGGGATCCTGCTCTGGCAACCCTAAACATTGTAGGAACACCGTGATACATCCCCTGGCGAACCAAATACTACATACAGCAACGGCCCCAGATCGATTTGTCTCTGAGCCCCGCTGGCGTTTGGAACGCCATCTTCTTTCACCACCACCCCGTTCCTTCAAGGAGGGAGAATGCTGCCTGTCCAAGTTGATGGCCCTCCGACATCTCACGGCCATCTGCACTTCAACCAAGACCCTTTTCTCAAAACAATGACTCTCTAGATTGTATCTGGTATCCACGAGCGCATCCTGTCCTAAGTGTACACACAAACACTCCTTCCAAAAATATGATTTTCTTACATTTTATTTCTTGCCCTCCCCTCCCTCCAGCCCGCAAACTCCATGCAAAACCAAACCAATTATCAGACTGATCCAGACCCAAAGCAAAGCAAAACAAAACAAAGCATATTCTAACCCCCGCACGCAAAACCGAACCCGCAACCAATCCCAACCCAAGTAGAGCAGTGACCCGATGTATCACTCACTCCTCATCCTCATCCTCCTCCTCAACATCCTCCGCAGCACCCTCATCAAACGACTCGACAAAGGTCATGGTAACGCCCGCGTCACCGTCGACGTTGAGGTTGACCGCGTCAAAGGCGCTGAGGTCACCTCGCTTGGAGACGACGGCGGCGGGGGCGGCATCAGCCTGAGCGGGGGACGGGGAGCGGGCGGCGATGGCTGCTGCTGCTGCGGCGGCGGCGGCTGCGGAGGCGGCGTCTTCGGAGCGGGAGTTGAGGGCTGTTTTGAACAGGAGGATAGTTAGAAGGGGGGAGGGATGGATGGGATGGAAGGGGGGGGGGGCGGGGGGGCGGGAGGGGGGGGGGGGGGGGGGGGGGGGGCGCGCTTACAAGCCGGGATGCCGCGGCGCACAAACATGGTTGTTACCTTTGCGCGGCGGCGCGGGGCGGGGGCGGCGTCGGTGAGGTCGCGCTTTTCGGCGGCGCCTCCTCCGGCTGGAGTGGATAGTTAGTTGTGGTGCGTTGGACAAGTGGAGGTGGGTAGTGGTGAGAGGACCACTGGGCAACATACCAGCCGGAGTGTTCTCGACAATGATACCCACGCCGGAGCCCTCGGCGCCCGTGCCAAGCTGGACCTTGGGGCCCTTGGTGAGGGCCGCCTCGGCGTACGTGAGAGCGCGGTCGAAGCCGGCCAGATCTCTCTTGCCGACCTTCTCCGTCTCGGTCCCGTCAACACGGGGCGCGATGGCCTTGCCTAGCCCCTGGAGGCCGGCTATTTGCTGGGCCTACAGACAGACGGGTCATTAGCGGGTGACGGTCACACTCTCAGGAAGCTGGGCTCGACTGACCTGCGCGGTGAGCGCCGGGTCCGTGGCCGTGTTATCCGTGGACGCGTTTTCGACCGTGTTGGGTACCGGCACCACAACGGTGGAGGCGGCGGCGGCGGCCGCGTTGCCGGCTCCGGTACCGGCACCGGTCCCGGTCCCGGCTGTGTTGCTGGCAACGGCTGCTGCGTTGGCCCCTTCCGCTGCGTTTGCTGCGCCTGCGGCTGCGTTAACCGCAGCGCCTTCGAGCGCAGTGATCAAATTCGACACGTCCTGCCTACCTCCAAAGCTGATTTCACCATCACCTGTTGGCTTGTAAGTGTTTTGCCTCTGGAAGTGAAGTGAAAGGGGGGCAGGGCTATGAACTTACCAACAACCAGGGCTGGTGAGTAGGCCCCGAGGTTGATATTCAGCGGCAGCGCCGCGGCCAGGCCGGCAAAGGCAATGATGGCGTATCTGACCATTTTGAAGAGAGGTAGTTGGACGGTAGTCGAGAGATGGATTAAAGAATACAATAAAGCGACCAGCGACTACGACCAGCGGTTGAAGTGAAAGGAAGGAAACAAGAGAAACGGAACCGCGAAATCGGAAGATGACTAAGGAGCACAGCTCATGAGCGAAAGAAAGGAAACGAGGAGGGACCACCGCCACGGATAGATCTATATAGTCTGTCTGATGGAGTTGTCCCCCATGCAAGGACCGGTTCTCGCCTCCAGTGATACCCAAGCATGGCTGCTTCACGGGGGCTCGGGAGAGGCTTGGCAGGAGAAGCGCAGAGGGAGAGTTCAAGCGGTCGAAACGGACGTGACACTTGCCAAGAACAGGCCGATAATATAGACGTTGGCGATACTCACAAACATCTGTGTCCTGGGGATCCCAGATATCGGCGGGGTGGTCCTGGTCTGGTGCGTGTGTGGGGTTGGGGGTTGGGGTGTAAGTGAAGACGGCTGACGAGAGGCAAGTTCAGGCGAACGCACCGGAGAATGCAACCTCGCGGCAAGGGTACCATGCCGCGTAAACATGCCCTGCTCGTTTTGGAGCGCGTTGAGCATGGTCGATCACGGCTCAGGCGCACATGAGACTCCGCCAAGCCCTACATTTGTTCCAAGTGGCCAAGCCATGCCGAGAACAGCCTGCCGCCTTCCCGCATCTGGGCACCGCTTGGGCCCCGGCTTGATCTCGAGATTTCCTGGACAAGCTTCCTTGGCCAACGAGAACGGCAGACTGGGTGGACACGGGTGCGTGCTTGCAAGGGCATGAAGCACGGTCTGATGCTTATCGCCAGAAGGAAGTGCCGACTGTATCCTCACGGACGTCGTCTCAGACCGAGCCGCAGATCTAGCGCGCCGGGTTTGTCTGTGTCTGGACCACGACGAAACGAGGTTGATCACATTGCCGCGATCGAGAGCCTTGCCGACAGGGTCTACGTCGGAAAAGGGGGCGAAGGGCGCTTCGGGAGACTCGAGTCGAACCAGTGGCGACAACCAGTCTGGACACCTACCTCGCGATAGTCTTGGTGTCAGGGCAAAGCTCTGATCATCTCCCCCACTCGAATGTGTGTTGTGACCCGACGCAGGGCTTCGAGATCCTCATGAGCATCACCACCTCGGGGTGTTCCCGCTCGCCTGGCAGCATCGCCCATCCGCCTTGTCCTTCTGAGCCGGGAAATGCCAAGAGCCAAGCGCATACCCCCGCCCACCTGGTAGAGGTCCATGCATTGGACACAAGCCGAGGGTAACGCGAGGATCCAGAGTTATTGTTGCGGGACTCGACTCGGCAAACCGATGCTCTAGCCCTCTCCTTGCTCCGCCCACAGTTGCCCCTGACCCGAGGTATGGCGTTGACAAGGGACAAGCAACCTACACCCGCTCACAGCAGCCCCGAGGCTAAGCGTCCAACCTCACAGTACTGACTGCCTTCCGGGATGTGGGTGACCGGCGCCCCATGGTTCCGGCTCTGGGCGAAGAAGCTGGTTGAGCCCCTTGTCCGGAGGTCCGGTTGTGCTCTCCCAATTCCTCGACGGGCCGGGGCCGTTGTTGCCAACTTTGACTGCGGGATATGGAGAACTTTCCGGCCATGTATGTCGGGGTAGATGATGACCGGCGCTCGGTTAAGCGCAACTACCACCATGGAGATCATTCCATAGGAAGCAGCACTATAGGAGGCAGTCCTAACCGGATCCCAGGGCGCCAAAACTTTCCAGTTCTTACCGGATAAACGCATTCCGGAATGTTATTTTTGGGGGATCGGTGAATTGATCTCCCATATAAGCGCAAGGCCTGGCGATAGCATCAACAGGCCCGGCGATCTGAGACGTCCATTCTCTCGACGGCTCGCTGTTGTCTTGGCCGGCTTTCATCGTCGTGGCTGATTCAGGCGTAAAGATGCCATTTTTTCAACAGGCGATGACTTACAAGGCCAGATCGCTGGGCTAAATCTGCTCACACTGCCCTTCAGTCGTTCTGCCTCGGTAGAACACGCTTTATCGAGGCCCACGAGACTCGGACAGTACGTATTGCCGGCATGCTGTAGAGGGGCGGAAGAGATATCAGCGATACTTCACAAAAGGCTAGGATACAAGTGTTGATTGGGGCTACAATGGTACAAACTTGATATTTAGATCGGTTCTGTGCCATTAGCGTGGTTTCTTCAGCCATATCTGCTACGACTAACCAGATGATGTCGAGATCCGGGTTTGCTGGCTAACACTGACACCTCAAGCCACGCCGTGATCTCGGTTTCAGGGGTGATCAAGAAGACATCGAGGCGTACACAGACGCCCGGCGAGGGGGTCCGGTGACTGAGGCATGAGTTGCTGACGGGTCTCAATCTCGCAACCTGGAGCGCAAGTGTACAGGGGCGTCGTGGTCCTCCGGCGTCTGAGGCGCAATCCAGCTAGCATCAGCGCGGCGGGCGTACTGGACGACGCGATCCCATTCACGGAGCGTCTGGTACGGGCTCCGGAGCCAGGTCCTGAGCTCATGCAGGAAGAGCCGCGTGTGGTCGCGGCCGAGAAACTCCTGAATCATCTCCTCAGCCTGGCCGGTGCTGCCCTGCGTGTCCAGTGTCCGGAGGATGGCGAGGACGTATTCTTCCAGGAACTCGGCCTTGGTGGGTCTGCATTGGCCGGCGCTGTCGGCCGCGACATCGAGCGGCGCGTTCGCATCGCTGTCTGGGTGGAGAAACCTGAAGACGCGCAGCTCGCGGCGAAGCCACATCCTGGCCCGCGATAGAAGCTCAGGGTTCGTCTTGAAGAGCTGCGGCGTGAGCTTCCTGTATCTCGACGCTGCGGGTTGCCGCCTGTTGGAACCGACACGCAGAGAGAAGAGGCGGTGCCGGTAGACGAGGCGTCGTCTCCGAACGGCCTCATCTTCGTACGGCCGCGTGCGGGTCAAGCGGCCGGCATGGTTGCCGCTGCTGCTGCTCGAGCCTTGCTGGCCCTGCGTGCCACTTTCATTGGCAGGCACCTCGTACAGCTTCCCTTCTTTTCCATCCTCGCTCAGCTCGTAACGGACTTGACCGACGGTGCTGTTGCAGATCGGGCACGTCGCTCGCTGCTGCAGCCAGGTGACGAGGCAAAGATAATCGAAATGGCCGTGGCGGCAAGGCTGTGCTTCGCACGGTTCGGCCACGCTGTCGAGACATATCACACAGTGTTTTGTGGTATGATCGAGAGGGGGCTGTACAGAAAAAGCCGCTTCTTTCGGGCTGGGCTCCCTGTCCATGGCGGCCAGCGGAGACGGATGTAGGTGATGTTGGGAGCTCGACTCTCTGCTCGATAGCTCGACTGAAGGTGTGTTGTCGGCCGTGGAGAGATGTCGCAAGGAAACCCGGGGGAAATGGTCTGGCCCAGTGTCAGGAACACCTTGGTCAGTCAAGCAAGCATCTGATCTGGATACCTAGTTACCCCGCGTGCCGAAAAGGCTTGACCGACCGTTGGTGATGGGTTGGCTGAAGGTGCAGAAGTCAAAATGAGAGTGACTCAATGGGTTTAGGCAGCCAACCCCCCCTGCAACACCCCTGCACGGGTTCGAGAGAACCTCCTTCCAACACCTCCCATCATTCAGCCATCTTCAGTCAACATTGCCCAGCTTTTATCGTGCTGGTCGGAACCAGAATCCGGGATTGATTATCAGTCTGCCAACAAACGAACTCAACAACACCAACGGCGAAATGGACGAGCTTCTCGAGCTCGAGCTCCTCGGGCTCGTGGACAAGGTGGCTTCCGAGCTGCAGAACCATCTCGGCGTTCACGACAAAGCTCTCGCAGAGTTTATCATCGCCCAACGCGTCGCCTCGGACACGTCAGAGACTTTCCGGCAGAAGGTTTGCGAAATTGGAAGCGATACCTTCTCTTCCAGCCTAATTGACACCATTGACAGATTCGTTTGCTTGATGCACCCGGCCTTCAAAGCCAACAACAAGGCCGCTCAGCAAGTCGAACATGAGGAGCAGCGCTCTTCCGCTAACGAAAAGGGTCAAGTCTTCCCCGGTGTCGCCCTACTCGACGGGGCGTCACGGGCTCGACATCCCATAGGCGACGCCATGGTCGCACTCGAAGCTCCGCGACCGAAAGGCACCGAGGGCAAGATCTGGACACAGAAACGGAACGGGAACCGCTCCCGCAGTCCTCGTCGCAGTCCAACTCCCGAGGCACGCCCGAGAGGTCGTGGCGCTCCGACCAGAGACCTCGAGCCCGTCCTGCACAAGATCTATGACGGCCGCGTAACGAGCATCAAAGACTTCGGTGCCTTTGTGAGCCTCCATGGCGTCGAGGGAAAGGCAGACGGCCTCGTTCACATTTCGCGGCTGGCAAACGAGCGCATTTGCCATCCATCCGATGTGGTCCAACTCAGACAAGCCGTCAAGGTCAAGGTCGTCAGTGTCGAGGGAACGAGAATCGGGCTGTCGATAAAGGACGTTGATCAAGACACAGGCTACGACATTGCTTCCCAGCCGGCTTTCCGATTTGGCGCCAATATGGAATCCCTGGGCGGAGGCAGGAACGAACATAACGATTCCGCACCCCGGGGCATCGATCACGCGCCCCAGCGGCAAAAAAAGAGGATGACGTCCCCCGAGCGGTGGGAGATGCGTCAGCTTGTAGCATCGGGCGTTGTCAAGGCTTCTGACTTCCCTGACCTGGAGGAGGAATACCATGCGACGCTGGGGGGCGGCAACAACGCGGTGGCATTGGAAGAAGACGTCGATATCGAGGTCAGGGAGGAAGAGCCGCCCTTTCTTGCCGGCCAGACCAAGCTGTCTCTCGAGCTCTCGCCAATCCGCGTGATCAAGGTACCAGAGGGGTCGCTCAACCGCGCCATCCAGTCTAGCACCGTACTACTGAAAGAGAGAAGGGAGCTGAAACAGGAAGCTGCCGAGGCGACCACTGACAGCAAGGAAGACAAGAGGGGCCTCTGGGCTAGGCGCGACGATCCGATGGCCGACCCGGATGAGAGCAAGTTCGCTATCGACAGAACGTCAGACGACGTCCCTGAGTGGAACTGCGCGGCTCGGCCTCAGGACAACAAGACGCTTGTGAAGAGGTCCAGCCTGACGATCCGGCAACAGCGAGAATCCTTCCCTGTCTTCGCTTTCCGCGACCGACTCATCGAGGCCGTACGGCAGTACCCGATCCTCATTGTCGTTGGTGAGACAGGCTCGGGGAAGACGACGCAAATCACACAATACCTGGCCGAGGCGGGCTTTGCGGACCGTGGAATCATCGGATGTACACAGCCCCGGCGTGTGGCTGCTATATCGGTGGCCAAACGCGTAGCCGAAGAGGTGGGCTGCGTTCTGGGCCAGGAGGTGGGCTACACAATCCGGTTCGAGGACTGTACCAGCCCGGCCACCAAGCTCAAGTACATGACGGACGGCATGCTCCAGCGCGAGATCTTGCTGGACCCGGACCTCAAGAGGTATTCCGTCATTATGCTTGACGAGGCACACGAACGCACCATTGCGACTGATGTCCTCTTTGGCCTTCTCAAACGAACGCTGAAGAAGCGGCCCGACTTGAAGATCATTGTCACATCTGCGACGCTCGACGCCGACAAGTTCTCGACTTATTTCTATGACGCGCCTATCTTCAGGATTCCAGGCCGTACATTCCCGGTCGAGATTCTCTACTCGCGGGAGCCCGAGTCGGACTATCTGGACGCGACGCTTGTCACTGTCATGCAGATTCACTTGACAGAGCCTGCTGGTGATATCCTCTTGTTTCTAACGGGGCAGGAGGAGATTGATACGTTTTGCGAGGTCCTGCACGGGCGTGTCAAGGGTCTCGGGTCCAGTGTCCCCGAGCTCCTCATTCTCCCCGTCTACTCGGCTCTACCCGCGGAAATGCAGAGCAGCATCTTCGAGCCCGCACCCCCTGGCACTCGAAAGGTTGTTGTCGCAACCAATATCGCCGAAACGTCCATCACCATCGACCAAATCCTGTACGTCGTCGACCCGGGCTTCGTCAAGCAGAAAGCCTACGACCCCAAGCTCGGCATGGATTCCCTCATCGTCACGCCCATCTCACAAGCCCAAGCCAACCAACGAGCCGGCCGGGCCGGTCGCACTGCCGCAGGGAAGTGCTTCCGACTTTATACCGAAGCAGCCTACCAGTCCGAGATGTTGCCGTCGCCAATCCCGGACATCCAACGCCAGAATCTCTCCACGACGATCCTCATGCTCAAGGCAATGGGCATCAACGATCTCCTGCACTTCGACTTCATGGACCCCCCAGCCGTCAACACCATGCTGACTGCCCTCGAGGAGCTCTATGCGCTGGGCGCCCTTGACGACGAGGGACTCCTGACGCGGTTAGGACGCAAGATGGCCGACTTCCCGATGGAACCTTCTCTCGCCAAGTTCCTGATTTCAGCGGTTGATCTGGGCTGCGCTGACGAAATGCTCTCTATTGTAGCCATGCTGGGCTTGCTCAACGTCTTCTACCGGCCAAAGGAGAAGCAGGCGCAGGCCGACCAGAAAAAGGCCAAATTCCAGGACCCGCAGGGTGACCACCTGACGCTGCTCAACGTGTATAACGCGTGGAAGCGGAGTGGTAATTCGACGTCCTGGTGCTTCGAAAACTTCATCCAGGCGCGGTCCATACAGCGAGCCCGGGACGTGCGGGAACAAATCGCCAGGATCATGGAGCGGCACCGGTACCCGATGGTTTCGTGCGGCCGCGAGACGGAGCGGGTGCGGCGCGCCCTGTGCAATGGCTTCTTCCGCAACGCGGCGCGGAGGGAGACTGCTGCCGAAGCGGGGCTGGGCGGCGGCGGCTACAAGAAGCTCGTCGGGGGCGCGCCCGTCTACATCCATCCGTCGTCTGCGCTGCTCGGGAAGCAAGCCGAGTGGGTTGTTTATCATGAGCTTGTTCTGACGACGCGCGAGTACATGCGCTGGACTACGAGCATCGAGCCGAAGTGGCTTGTCGAGGCTGCGCCAACCTTCTTTCGGGTGGCTGGGACGGACGGCACCTTGTCGAGGCGGCGGCAGCAGGAGCGCATTCAGCCCTTGTACAACAAGTTTGCGGGCGAGGACGACTGGCGGATTTCGGCGCAGCGCAAAGCACGGGGCCGTGGCGGTGGCGGCACCTGGGGGTAAGGCGGGGCGCTGTTCAACGGTATCGCGGTGTTGCAATGGATGTCAACAGCAGGGTTCGCTGCTGCCGAACACAGCAATATGAAAAGTTGAATGAAGCTGCCATTGGGCGGTAATAATAGGAATAGATTGTGATCTGGTTGGGTTTGAAGGATATGAAGGCAGGTAGTTGGAGGTCTGAAAATACATGGTTTAGAAGCCTGGGATCAGTAGTAGTGAACCTCGAAAATTGGCACGACTTGCAGCGCTGAAGTATGTGTGTAGGAGGTCAGCTGAGAATGGAGATCTGGTACTGATATCCAAACTGGATTTGGGAAAATATGGTATTGATAGAATTCAGCAACCTGGGCTCTGGTTGATGATGTCCCTGAATTCGAGAATTTCGATGTCGATTGCTGAAGAACGCGCCTTGGACTTGGGTCGGCGCGTTCTCACTATTTCAGCGCGGCAGCACGTGAACCAGGGAGCTCGGGGCCGTTTTAGCGCAGCACGAGACGCCGGGCGATCCGTGCTGGCCCCTGGCCGGCTGCCGAATTTTTGGCGAGCCAAATTTTCCGCTCGAACGTGGAATGCTCCGAGTCCTTCAACAGCTCGACGTCTGTTGATTCCACATCTCCGCTCTTTCACTCTTTCGGCGTTTCTGCGAGCGATTCAAGATGCCTGCCTCACTACGGACCTTCGCCCCGCTCCTGCGGACGGCGCGCCTTTCCCTCAGACAGACCCAGAGCCCCCTCGTGTCGCTGCAGCGCGAGACCAGGACACCGGTGCTCAACTTCGCCCGCAACTACGCCGTCTACCAGCGCACCAAGCCGCACGTCAACATCGGTATGCAATTGCGGCATCCCATCGCCATTCGAGTGCTGACAGCGGGTTCCCAGGCACAATTGGCCACGTCGATCACGGAAAGGTTCGCCAACGCAACCGCCCTGCCGTCCGCGGCGACCCGAGCTAACCAGACCCTGTGCAGACAACCCTCTCCGCCGCCATCACCAAGAGGCAAGCCGAGAAGGGCCTGGCCAACTACCTCGACTATGGCGCCATTGACAAGGCCCCCGAGGAGCGGAAGCGTGGTATCACCATCTCGACCTCCCACATCGAGTACTCGACCGAGAACAGGCACTACTCGCACGTCGACTGCCCCGGGCACGCCGATTACATCAAGAACATGATTACCGGTGCCGCCTCCATGGACGGCGCCATCATCGTCGTCGCCGCCTCGGACGGTCAGATGCCCCAGACACGTGAGCACTTGCTCCTGGCCCGCCAGGTCGGCGTGCAGAAGATCGTCGTCTTCGTCAACAAGGTCGACGCCCTCGAGGACGCCGAGATGTTGGAGCTCGTCGAGATGGAGATGCGCGAGCTGCTCTCGTCGTACGGCTTCGACGGCGACAACACCCCCGTCGTGCTCGGCTCGGCCCTCTGCGCCCTCGACGGCAAGCGCCCCGAAATCGGCGAGTCCAAGATCGACGAGCTCATGAAGGCCGTCGACGAGTGGATCCCGACCCCCGAACGCGACACCGAAAAGCCCTTCCTCCTCTCGGTCGAGGACGTCTTCTCCATCGGCGGCCGTGGCACCGTCGTCTCGGGCCGTGTGGAGCGGGGCACCCTCAAGCGCGATGCCGACGTCGAAATCATCGGCAAGGGCACCGAGATCATCAAGACCAAGGTCACCGACATCGAGACCTTCAAGAAGTCGTGCGAGGAGTCGCGCGCCGGCGACAACTCGGGCCTGCTCCTCCGCGGCATCCGCCGCGAGGACATCCGCCGCGGCATGGTGGTGGCCAAGCCCGGCACGGTCAAGGCGCACAAGAAGTTCCTCCTCTCGCTCTACGCGCTCACCAAGGAGGAGGGCGGCCGCCACACGGGCTTCCATCAGAACTACCGCCCGCAGATGTTCCTCCGGTCCGCCGACGAGGCCTGCACGCTCAACTTCCCCGAGGGCACCGAGGACGCCGCCTCCAAGATGGTCATGCCCGGCGACAACGTCGAGATGGTGGCCGAGATCCACAACCCCATCGCCATCGAGGCCGGCATGCGCGTCACCATCCGCGAGGGCGGCCGCACCGTCGCCACCGGTCTGGTTACCCGCATCATCGAGTAAGGCAGTCAGCCAACCACCAGCCGGCGGCTACGGCAGTAATGTACGATTTGCGATGTTGGGGGGCGGTGGGTTGCAGCAGGAAGCATAGACATACGGGCCGAGAGGATAGGGTCCCTCGGTCCCATTTAGGGGTGGTGGGCGGGCAGGCGCTGCGGAGTCGAGAACCACTACTGTACAATCTGTTGTTGGCATGACATGTATTTTTTGAGGCGCCACTGCTGGGAGCCGCCCGTGGTTACCCAGGGCTCGCTGATCTCCCCTCCCCTTCTAGAGTTGTCTTAATCCTGTAGTATAGAGATATATGAGGCAATAATGAAGGCTGATGACGTTGAGCTGGATCCCGGCATGTTGTCGAGTGCACAGTTGGGTGTGGCTGGCAAGTGTAGCATAGCTTAGCTATTCCTGAACATAAGCTTACGAAGGGGTAGTAAGTTCAACCAGAGAATCCAGGAATAAAGTAGGTCAGGCTCACAAGTCCTGGAGCTGCTCCCTCGTCTCTTTCGCTTTACCACTCTGGAGTCTGGAATGAGCAATACAGCTGAACGAGGCGGGCCTATGGGTGTGTGACTGGATAACGAGCGTTTGGAACTGGTCCCTCGTTTGCCCCATTCGCATCATCACCTGGAATGCGCAAAGAGAGCCGGATGAGGCCCCTGAGACGGTGGTGGATGGTGGATGGCGGATGGATTTGTGGATTCGCTTTTGCATTCCCCTTTGGCCCAAGTCATGCAAATGAAGACAGCCCCCCGTAAATGAACTCCAAAGCCGGCTAACTCGGGGATCGATCCCAACCGTGGGATCTGCACACCTAAGTTGGCATTGGGTTTCCCGATCCGTTTGTTCCCGGTAAGTACCCCTTCTCCCTCGCGCCCCGAGCAAACAAGATTAGTTGTCGTGGTTCGTGTTGTCGGAATCGGTCCCTCGTAAACAACAACATCCTCCTTCATCCATCCACCCGTCCTCCCTTCGGCTCTGCTCGACCCCTAGCTGTCATAGTACGTTTACCGGTACTGTGGAGAACGGCCGGTTAGAATCGTCACAACCCAACCGTGATTTTCCAAACGTGTATGGTGTAGTTGACCGGGGGCGGGATCGTGAAGGTTTCGGGGGCATACCTTGACGAAGCCAATGTCGGCCGCCTTCTCGCGGAAGCACTGACGGCAGATGTTGAGGCCGTACTTGCGGATCAGACCGGCCTGGTGGGTGCAGACGCGGCTGTCGAGGAAGAAAAAAATCGTCAGCATTTCTGTTCCTCTGTGTTTTTCTTCCTCCTCCTCGCCGTTTCCAACCCCGCGATCCATTTCTGCTGCGGTCCACCGGGTGGGCTTGGGTGATGTCCTACCAGGCGCGGGAGCCCTTGCCGTAGGTGCGCGGGCGCGAGTTCCAGACGGATTCGTGAGCCATTTTGACAGTGGGTTGTGTGCTTGGGAGCAGGGAATTGTCTTGGGTTGGCGGAGTTGGGCTGGCGTCGTGGAAAGCGGTCGGTCGGTGTCGCGATGGTCGGCCGAAATTTCAATCTTGCAAGGGGACCTCGAAATTGGCGGAGCTTTTTTTGTGCGGGAGCCGGGAGGGCTTGCGGGTTGGTGGCTGGTGGGTGTGGCGCGTGGCTTGTTATCGGGCCTGGGCCGCTTATCGTGGGGGTTGGTTGGTGACCAGTGTCTGGGCAGATTGTTGACACGGTGCAGGGGCACGGTGACAACAGGGGTGAGCTCCTGCCGTCAGCTTGTTGGCGGGACAGGCAAAGTGGCATCTTTTGGCGGCGATTTCAAAGCATCACCGATCCTGTTGCTACGCCGTCTGTTGCTGCAGGTCCATCATATCTTTTTTTGGTGGCCTTTTGTTGTTTTTCCTCTCTTCGTTAGAGTCACATTGATATATCCTGAGCCAAATCCGTTACTTCCCGACCATCGACCGTAGTAGATCACCATGGTACTCATCAAGAGCTTCGTGCTCGCCGGCCTCGTGGCCGCCGCTGCCGCCAAGTCGGCCGTCCTCGACCTCATCCCCGACAACTTCGACAAGGTGGTCCTCAAGTCCGGCAAGCCGACGCTCGTCGAGTTCTTCGCCCCGTGGTGCGGCCACTGCAAGACCCTTGCGCCCGTCTACGAGGAGCTCGCCTCGGCCTTCGAGTACGCCAACGACAAGGTCCAGATCGCCAAGGTCGACGCCGATGCCCAGCGGGATCTCGGCAAGCGCTTTGGCGTGCAGGGCTTCCCGACGCTGAAGTTCTTCGACGGCAAGAGCGACAAGCCGACCGAGTACAATGGCGGGCGGGACCTGGAAGCGCTGTCCAGCTTCATCACCGAGAAGACGGGCGTCAAGGCGCGGAAGAAGGTGGCCAAGGCCAGCAGCGTGGTGATGCTCACGGATTCGACCTTCAAGAAGCAGATTGGCGGCGACAAGAACGTCCTGGTGGCGTTCACCGCCCCTTGGTGCGGACGTACGTCTTCCTTTTCGTCCCTCGTGTACGGGCCGCGCTAACGATCTGCAGACTGCAAGAGCCTCGCGCCTACCTGGGAGACACTCGCCGAGAACTTTGAGAGCGAGTCGAATGTTCTGATTGCCAAGGTTGACGCCGACGCCGAGACCGGCAAGGGCACCGCGGCCGAGTACGGCGTGAGCGGGTACCCGACCATCAAGTTCTTCCCCGCGGGCAGCACCACGCCCGAGGACTACAATGGCGGGCGGTCCGAGGAGGCGCTCGTCGCCTTCCTGAACGAGAAGGCGGGCACGCACCGCGCTGTCGGCGGCGGTGTTGACGCCACGGCCGGCACCGTTGAGGCGCTGGACAGCGTCGTGGCCAAGCTTGTCGGCGGTGTCGCGCTGGCTGAGGCGGCGGCCGAGGCGAAGAAGGCCGCCGAGGCGCTCAAAGACAAGGCGCAGGCCAAGTACGCCGAGTACTACCTGCGTGTGTTTGAGAAGCTGAGCAAGAGCGAAGGGTATGCGGCCAAGGAGCTGGCGCGCCTGGAGGGCATCATCAAGAAGGGCGGCCTGGCGCCGACCAAGGCGGATGAGCTGACGAGCAAGACCAACGTTCTCCGCAAGTTCGTGGAGAAGGTGTCGGGCGAGGCTCAGAAGGAGGAGTTGTAAGCCAGGCTTGGACAGTGTAGTGATGATGAGCCCAATGTACAGATAATGGCGGTTCATTGAGGTGCCATTGTGTTGTGTTTTTGGGTGTTTACAGGTTCATAATTCATAGTCGTCCTGCTCCATGACATGTCTCTAAATTTGGCTCGGCCCTCAGTGTAAACGGCACACTCAACTCCGTACTCCCACCCTTGCCTTCGACAACCAACCAAGCAGTCCAAGCATCAATTAGACCCAGAACTCTTGTCCTTGCTAGCCGTCAACTGCGTCTCCAGGTTATCAAGACGGCGCGACATCTCATCCACTGTTTCGTCAGCTTGTTACCGACCAGATCGAGTCAGAAGAACCTACTCTTGGCAAAGATCTCGCTCGACACACCGGCAAACTTGTTGGAAAGCGTGTTGAGCAGGTCCTCAACCTGGGCCGTCAGCTCGCTGCGGGCATCGTCGTTTGTCTGTTGGCAGTGGTTAGTGATGGATGCATGTCTGCGGCAAGGGCTCCCTCACATTTGCTGGTTGCGCGGCGGGTGGGTCGTTTTTGGAGGCCATGTTGCCAGATTCTCAGATTCTTTCTCACGCTGGAGTGCCGTATGAGACCCAACTTGGTGTGGGCGTCTTGTTGACCGCTTCGCAGTCCAATTCCCGACTCGGACTTACAGGGCGGAAAGGGAGACGGAGCACAGTGTTTCAAGGTCAGGGGGTTGTGGTTGTGGGGCGGTGCGCCAAGGATTGGAAGGCAACGCTGTACTGTGCTCAGGGAGGCGCTCGACACTGTGACAGGCAAGCTAAGACCTCGCAACATGACAGCTGCGAACCTTCGTGGGCTGCTTTTGGGCAGGTGCCAAAAGTTGAACAACGCCGACATGCAAACGACCAGACATGACCTGACGAGCGAGAAGCATCAACTTCGATAATAAATTCGGGCTCATATGCCCTGGTAACCGGCAAAGACGAGAAACCTAACACCTATGAGGTAGCCGAGGTCCGGGTGCCCGAGTCGGGCGTAACCTCTTGGTATCCTTGCATCTCACTTTCACCTCCCGCGCAACACTCAACATGACCATCTCGCCCTGGCCATAACATCACAAATCCGACTCCAAGTGATGACTCTCTACCACTGCCCGCCATGCCCTCGATAACACGGGAAAATGCGCGAGTATGGCTGCTCCTCTTCATCTTCTTCATGACCCTCGTCTCACGGAACGACGCCCCCGGCCTAATCACCGCGCCCTTCTTCGGCGCCTCCAGCCTTGGCCGCCTGCGGGACGCCCACGGCATCCTTAACAGCACCAAATGGGGCGACTTCGTCCCCGGCACAGCAAAGGACGGGGCGCCTCCGTGGCAGGCCCCGCGCTATCTCAACCTGACGGGGTTCCGGCAGGCCGACGGGTACGCGTGGGACGACCTCTCCTACTTCAAGGACCGCTGCCGCCAGTGGAGCCGCCACGCCTACCCGCCGCCGAAGGGGGCCGGGCCGTGGGAGCATGGCCCGGTCAGCAAGACGTGGCAGAACGCGACGGGCACAGTGCACGGCAAGTGGGTGCGGCGGCCGGGCGCCGTCGTCAAGCATGCGGCGAGCTACAACCTGAGCGCGATCGCGCCGGGGTTTTACTGGATGGACGACCACGGCGGATGGGGCTGGAATGTCACGGGCTCGCATGGAACGATACTGATGCGGCTGTCGGAGGATGCCGGCGACAGTGTGTATGAAGAAGCGGCGGAGGACGGCAAGCAGCCGTCGTCGGGGGGGGTGGCGAGGGAGATTTCGGCCGTTGCCAATATTCAAGACGAGGCGCACTCGTCATCCAGCTTCGCCATCCGCCTCCACGGCGTGCACTGGCCGAGGCAGGGCTCGATCCTCCTGACCACGACGACCGAGAAGTTTTCCGGCCTCTTCGGCCTGCCTCACCTCGTTCCCGGCCCGGAGTTCTATCACACGGGGCAGAAGCTTCTGAACCGGACGCTGGGCGAGGTCCTCAGCAAGAGAGAGCGAAGCCGGTTCGCCGACGCAAGCAACCCCTGGACGCCGGTGGTTGAGGAGGAGATATCGGTGCCAGTGCCGCGCTGCGAGTACGTCATGTATCTGCAGCTCCATCCTCTCGATCCGCACTACATTGGGGATGACGGGCTTGATACTCAGCTCGTGCCACTCATCGACCAGCTGGAGAACGAGCTTCGATTCCCCACCGGCGCGCCCTTGCGAGGCAAGCCGGATCTCCGCATGTCGCTCGTCGCCTGGTCTCCTGACTGCGGGTACTACCTCGAGTCCAAAGGCCCGCCGCTTTTCCCGTCCGTTGAGGGGCACCACCTCGTTGGTGTAAAGTCAGAGGTGCTGCTCTCGCGGACAAAGTCATGGATGTTCGGGTTTGCGGCCGTCCTTATGGCACAGCTGTGGCTGTTGAAGATGCAGATGAAGGAGTCGAACACGCCCTCTACGCTCGGGCGTATCAGCTTCCACACCGCAGGCATGATGCTCCTGGCAGATGGGTTGGTCTTTGCGTGCTCGTCGGCCTGGAGTCTCTCGGCAACCAACACGTTCCTCCCGTCTCTCATCCTCACCTTTGCCGCCTTCATGTCCATGTCGATCGGCGCGGGTTTTCTGTCAGAAATCTACAAACACCAGGAGCCAGAGCGGCGGCGCGAGCAGGCCCGAACCAACGGTACCGCCTCAAGAACGACCCCAGCCGCCGCACCTACCCCCACTCCAGCCGCCGCTCCCACCGCTCCTCCAGTCCCCCCACCACCCCCCGGCACCCTCCCCCTCCCCGTCACCAGCGGCCCGGCCCGCCCCTCCTCCCCGCCCATCATAATCCCCTCAGACCAAGACATCGACGCCGAAATAGCCGAAAACACCGCCTCGGGCGCCGCCGCCCTGCCCCTCCCCACCACCACCCCAAACACAACCACCCCCACCCCGACCCCGCGCGTGGGCGCCTTCGCCTCCATCACGGGCGCCTTCATCCTCCTCGGCATAGCAATCCTAATCCTCACCGCCATGTCCCTCTCCTGGCCGCCCCACGCCCGCTCCCTCTTCTTCCACCTCCTCGCCTTCACCTACCTCTCCATCTGGACCCCCCAAATCCACCGCAACGTCTGGCGCAACAGCCGGAGGGCCTTCGCCTGGCGCTTCATGGTGGGGCAATCTGTCCTGCGGCTCGCGCCGTTTGCCTACTTCTATCTGCGGGCCGACAACATCCTGTTTGTCGAGACGGACGGCGTCTCATTTCTGGGATTGGTCGGGTGGGTGTGGTGCCAGCTGGTGGTGCTCGCCGTGCAGGACGTGCTCGGCCCCAGGTTTGGGCTGCCTGCGCGCTGGATGCCCGAGGTGTGGGAGTATCATCCTGTGCTGCGGGAGGGGGATGTCGAGGCGGGCGGGTTGCCGATTGGTTTGGTTTCTTCGTCTTCGTCTGGGAGTGTGGGGGGGTCGCCGGTTGTGGGGAGACGGCGGAGTTGGTCCGGCGGGAGTGCTGACGGTGGTGGTGGAGAGGATGGGGGGAGGAGGAGGGAGCGGGAGAAGGAGCTGCGGCGGCATGGGATGGTGGTGAGGGAGATTGATTGTGCGATTTGTACTGAGGTGCTGGAGGTGCCGGTTGTGAGGGCCAATGCGAAGGATCCGGCGGCCGCTGGGGGGTTGGTGGGTGTTTTTGCGAGGAGGGCGTACATGGTTACGCCGTGCCGGCATATCTTCCATACCAAGTGTTTGGAGGGGTGGTTTAGGTATAAGCTGCAGTGTCCGATTTGTCGGGAGGAGTTGCCGCCGCTGTGAGAAGGGGGGCGTGCTATCATGGCCATGGGGGCGGTTTGAGAAACGGGGATAGTTTGGCATGAGTGGTTGAAGTGGGTTTTGCGTTGTGTGCTACCCACCGGACTACGAGTATGTAATGTATTGTACAGCCAAAAGAACAAGTCTACACCGAGCAGTATCTTGGTTGGGTTGGCCATTTTGTCATGTCAAAGCATCAAAACATTTCAGTCTGGCTCCATGCGCTGGGTCAGTTCCCCATATTCAAGTACATCTCAGGGGGTACAGAAGTGGTGGACATTTGCTGTGCTGCACCATACAGTATGGATAGGATTTAGTTTGCTTGGATGTTGTGTTGGTTCTGTGTTCCATTGTTTGGTACTGCTAGATGGTTGGATAGCAGCAGGAGCACCGCCTCCCCTCATTAGCAACCAACCAGTGAGCTGATTATCCGACATATTGCTTTGTCCGGGCCACTCTATGTTCCCAGTGTCAGCTTGAACCCTCTCTTTCACGTGCAAACTTCTGCCTGCCGTCCTAGCTTCAACGTTTCCCTTCTTTCTTTACTCACTGATTTGGCCAGCTCATTTATCTTGGGTGTATGCAAGCCAAAAAGCACTTCAGCCACATGTGAAAAAAAGAGAAAAAGAGCCAACTTTGTATAAGCGGATTCTCTTCTCTGCTCTTCTGCCTTGAGCGTATTGCTGTTCGCCATGGCGGACCTCAGCCTCGTATGTCACAAAGCCACATACCTCCGACTCAGGCTTCAAGCTTCTACTAACGACAGACAATAGCCATCCGCGAGAGAACTGGGCCCGGATCCCGATACCATACCCTGCCACCATAGGCACCAGATCCTCGCCGTAGCCGCCGAATCCGACGGCGACCAGCCCGTCCCCGTGACGCTCTACCGCTGGAACTCACCAGTGGTCCTCTCCGCAAACATCACAGCCGTCCTACCCCCGCGCCTGTTCTCCAACATCAAAGGCTCCACGTCCCTGGGCACATTCTTGTTGCCAAAAGACGGCCTCGACGATAACATCCCCTCGACCTTCTCCGGCCTCCTGATGGCACTGCAAGAAGCCGGCGACCCGGACCTAGCCACGAGCGGGCCCGGACCCACCCCCCAGCTGCTCGCGGACCTGGTCGCGCAGATCACCGCCGCCGTCCCCGGCGACCGAGGAGGAGGAGGCACCTTGGTGCAGTTCTTCACCTTCCCCCTGTTTAGCGACAACCCGACCGAGGTCGTCGGCGAGGGGCTGTTTCCCGTGTGGAAGTGGGTCAAGCCTGAGAGTGCTTACAGCAGGACGGGGTTCTGGAAGGCAGACCTGGGCCGGGTGTTGGACCACGGGGACTGGAATGCGGGGAGGGACTTGACCGTGTTGGTGGGCGGGGTGTCGGAAGAGACGCAGCGGGCTGTGGCAGGTGGGAGGAGTTCCTCGTATCTTAGGCATCTGAGGGGCGAGGCGGGGGCTGGGTTGGATCTATGATCTGTGGGAGGTCGCGGATGAGCGTTGTTTTGGGATGGCGGGTGGTTTCTGGTAGTTTGGGGGTGGGTGGGGGGTGCGTTGACTTGAATCTAGCGGCGAGTTGGTTCATTTGAAGACGGAGGGAGTGGATCTGGACCGAGAAGCTCGAGAGGGAATGAGGCCAGAGAAGTGCAATCTGCTGGTGGTGAACGAACAGTGCACTTCTGGATGAATCGATCGTCGGCTATCTGAATGAGATCTCGCTTTCCACAGGCCAAGCCTGCGGCGTGGATGCTGTTCCTTGGGTGTTTCTCGTCGAGCAACCCTGCAGTGTCAGATTTCGCGGCGGTGCTGACAATGTCCCATTCCCAGGCCGTCTGTCAAGTTGTACATGGTCTGCCTTCTATCAGCGGCCGAAAGCCGCCGTGTTCACTCTCAACGAGGCAGCGAAGCAGGCGCATCGCGGCAGGGTCTCGCGGCACCTGCACGAAGACGGAACGACGTTGTCGAAGAGGGCGGGGACCCAGGGTCCCACTGCCCCGCCGGGCCATCTCGCTCAAACGCAGCCGCTAATTTTGGGCACATTCCGGGCCCGCTGATAGGCCGCCGTTGGCCCGTTTCAAGGTTTTCAGGGACCAGCCAGCCGCAGCCCCACTAATGACGACATGATCGACAGGCGGTTCGGCCTGGGCAATGGAGGGGTTGTCGAGAGCGGCGGGGCATGGGATGTTGGTTTCATTCTTTTCCTGCCAGGCACAGCCGGGGTGGGTTCGGGGAGGCAGCGGCCAACGAGGTATTTATTTGTACGATTTGTACTCGATCGACAGTTCCTATCTCTTTCTTGTCTCTTCAGTTCCCCAGTTTCACCGACAGACCACTCGACCAGGCCACATCAACCTTTAGGCACCATCCTCCAAGACCAACATCCCGAGTAAACACCCAACCGTCACAATGGCCAAGGTAAACACTCGCAGCCCCCTTTCATCCAGTCCCTCTAACACCCAACCCCAGATCAACACCATCCTCCTCGACTGCGACAACACGCTCGTCCTGTCCGAAGAGCTCGCCTTCGAGGGCTGCGCGGACCTGATCAACGAGATCGCGGCGACAAAAAAGGTGCCGCTCGACCAGCCCTTCACGGGCGAGTCGCTCATCGTCGAGTTCGTCGGCCAAAATTTCCGCGGCATGATGGTGTCGCTGCAGCAGCGCTTCGGCTTCGAGATGACCGACGCCGAGCTCGACGACTACGTGCGCCGCGAGGAGGACGTCGTCATCGCCAAGCTCGAGGAGAAGCTCGTGTCGTGCCCCGGCGCCGACGACGTCCTGGCGAAGCTGGCCGCCTCGGGCCAGTACAAGCTCGCCGTCGTCAGCAGCTCGGCGCTGCGCCGCGTCAAGGCCAGCGTCGACAAGGTCGGCCAGTCAAAGTACTTTGGGGGGGACATCTACAGCGCCGCGACCAGCCTGCCCAAGCCGACGAGCAAGCCCGACCCGGCCATCTACCTGCACGCAATGGAGAAGCTCGGCAAGAAGGCCGCCGAGTGCGTCGCCGTCGAGGACAGCAAGAGCGGGACGCTCAGCGGCACCCGCGCCGGCCTCAAGGTCATCGGCTACGTCGGGCCGTACAAGGAGGCCGAGCGGGAGAAGATGGTCAAGGTGCTGTCCGAGGCCGGCGCCGTGGTCATCATGCAGGACTGGAGCGGGTTTGAGGAGTGCTTGGCCAAGGTTGAGCGCGGCGAGGTTTAATTTTGAGGTGGCCTGTTTTTAGCGACATTGGTTAGACGTTGGTTATAGCATAGACAGCGAAGAGTTGGGGTAATTTTTTATTTTCGCCAGTCCATCAAGAAGCTGTTTACGCTCTGGAGCGTTGCCCGGCTGGGGTTGACCTCGGGCAGTGCGGTGACCATGTGGCCCAGCCTGACCCGGATGGCGGCCTTGTTGAACGACACCTTTTTGTCGTCCTGGCGCACGTTGCCATCGTCGTCGAAGCACCAGCAGTACACCGCCAGGGCAACGCCCACCGACAGGTCCTTGCCAGACTCGCACAGCACCACTACCTTCTTCTCGGATGGACTATCCATCTCCGGCCGCCTCAAATAAGCCAACACAAACTCACAAACCTGCGGCAGCGCATCCCTCAACAACCGACTCGCCGCCTTGCCCTTCCCAACCCCAACCTCCAAATACCCCTTCCCCTTCACCCACTCCCCGCGTTCCGTAACCCTCGGCACAACCCTCACCACGCACGCCCCGTCCCCCACCTCAGCCCCCAACACCCCGACAAACAACCCCCTCCCCTTGACCACCTCCCTCACTTCTCCTTGACCACCCCCCTCCCGCCTCCTCTCCTCCTCCTCCTCCCGCGCATCTCGAACCAACCCCTCAATCAACCCAGGCAACTCCCCCTCCGCTGCATCACGCAACACCCCCCTCCACCGCCAAAATACGTTAGAGGTCAACCCCAGCGCCCAGTTCTCCGTGTCGTCCCCCGCACCCTGGATATACCCGCCCTCGGCGACCTCGGTGCTGCCGGTCACCCTTCTCGAGGAGGTGCAGCACACGACGGGGTGGTACTCAGCCCGTATCCCTGCCAGGCCCTCTGCCGCGAGGGGGAGGGAGTCTTCTTGCGTGATCCAGAATGGGCGGAGCGGTTTGTTTTTGAGGTGGGCGCGCAGCGGGGCGAGGTCGATTTCTAAGGATAAAAAGGCGGAGAGGAAGTGAGGGAGGAGGGAGGAGATTTGGGAGGATTCGGAGGGGGAGACTGTGTTGGGGGGGGTGTAGAGGGTGTGGGATTCAGTGTCAGAGGGGAAGAGGGCGAGGTTGAGGACGGCGCACCAGGTTGGGAGGGTTTTGCTGAGGGCGTCAGGCATTCCTGTAGGGGGGGTTGTTTAGTATGGGGAAGGGGAGGGGAGGTAAACGGGGGGCGTACGTTTGCCGCGGCGGGTCGAGTCGACTATGATGCATCTGGTGGGGCGTTGTTAGCGGTGGGAGATGAACGGCTTAAAGAATGTAGGAATAAGAGGGGGAAAAAAGAGGAAAAAGAACTCAAAAAAGTAGCATGAAAACAACTAAGCCTCAAACATGATGAAAATAAACCCACCCATCCCTCTCCCCAATCAACTCCAACAAGTGCAGATTCAGCCGCCTCAAACTAAACTTCCACTGCCCCGTATGCCCATCCGTGCTCTTAAAGTATGCCGACCCGGCCTTGCGCGCAGGGTCAATGTACCAGCTCCCGCATCTCTCATTCGCAACCAGCGGCAGCTTTAGCGCATCGGCCACGTCCTCGACAAAGGCGGCGTCGTGGCAGATGCTCTTCAGCCGGTTGCTGATGGACAGGTTGGACCGCTTGAGGTCGCCCAGGATGCGCGAGAAGTTGTGGTTGGCCTGTTCGGGGAAGATGACCTGGTCCAGCGTCGGCGGCGGCATCTTGGCGGCTGCTCAGTTTGTGAGTTGCGGGAGTTGAAACTCGAGGTGAACTCGCAAGTTCGCAACTCATCGCCGTTGTCACTTTGAGTTCGAGAAAATGGGATATACGTGGGGGGTCTCGGGGATGCAGCATCGGCTCCACTCTGCCAAGCCGATGTAATGACGAACGGCCACGCGAGACTCCACCTTCACTTTCGACCACTTCTCACTAGGGACTTCTCTCGGCTCTCGCTTTGTAAACTTATAGTTTTCGTAAGAAAATCTTAGCATCGACGCCTAGATGTTAAGGTTACCACTAATAGGCTAACGTAGCCCTTCTTTGTAATCTTCTAGTATCTACATGTAACTAGGTACCAATAAAGCTTGGCCCTCAGAGCGTTCTGTCTCCTGGCCATCATCTTCCCCGATTTCCGGTTCCTGCTCCTTACAACCTCCGATTCAACTTTTAGAGCCTCCCTTCATAACCATGGTCGCCCCCTACAGCCTCGACGCCGCCATTGATTCATTCTTTGAGTCAAACCCGACCACTGCTACACGGCGGCAATGCGATGACTTCGCCCTTGCCCACGGCACGCCAGTGACGCCAGTCCAGATCCAAGGAATGTTTAGCTACACCGTCCTCGTGGGAACTGATAAAATCTTTCAGTTTCGAATTTCCAGTTCCAGCATCGATATGGACCTCTTGAACCTGGTGACGACAACCCACCGAGAATTCGTCCCCCGGTGCAAGTACCACGGAACCGTTGGAGCGTCCCAGCCTCTCTCCATCTACGAAATGGACAAGCTCCCCGGTATGTCGTACATTCTGGCTCGGGACCCAGACTCGGTCGCCTGCCAACAGAGAACAGTCCATGAACTCGCCACGTAGGGGCCCCAGGACGCTGTGGTAGGTAATTTCACCCATGCTAACCCACACACCCCCCATCAGATTCTTTGCCCAATCCTGGAACAACGCCCAACCCCCCTCCTCGGCCACCCCAAACCCCTTCCTAGCCGAGTTCACCCAAGCCCTCACCACCCTCTCCACCTCTCTCCCTGCGCACTTCACCCCGCGCCTCACCGCCCTCCTCCACCGCCTCCCCGCCGCTTTCTCCGCCCTCCCCCTCGCCCTCACGCACGGCGACCTCTGCGAGATGAACCTCCTGGTCGACCCCGCCACGGGCCGGCTGACGGGCGTGCTCGACTGGGCCGAGGCGCGGGTCCTCCCGTTCGGTCTCGCGCTGTACGGCCTCGAGAACGCGCTCGGATGGATGGATGGCGGGGGGTGGCATTACTTTGAGCAGGCGCCGGCGCTGCGGGAGGGGTTTTGGCAAGTGTTTCGGGAGCGGGCTGCTGGGGTTGGAGATGAGGAGGGGGTGATGGAGGGGATTGAGGTGGCGAGGATGGTGGGGGTGTTTTATAGGTATGGATTTGTTTTTGAGGGGAGGGAGGTTGTGAGGGCTGTTGGGGAGGGGGAGATGGGGTATTTGGATGCGTTTTGTGGTGGGGGGAGCTGAGGTTGAGGGGGGGGGTGGTAGTCATGGACGGAGCCGGTGTTGTCTTTGGCAATACAACGAAATTTTGTTCTATGCTTGTCAGGGATTTCCTTTTCGTTATATCACAGCCTAACACCGGTCGCGAGAAGGAGTGAGCTCTTCGGTACCCGGCCGCGGGCAAGCGTACCCGGAGTGTCTTCCCAGTGCGCTCCTTCCCCAGCAGTGGCAACCTGGGATTTATGGAGTGAGTCATTGGATGCCATAGTACCTACCCAAATTCCCCGGCCCCTTCATCGACTTTCAAGTTCATTCAAGCGATTTCACGCGATCGACATCAGCCGACCGGCCTTCCTCTGCCCGGACGACTCCGTACACGCCACGAACCCCCGAACTGTCAACACCATGGCTGACGATTCTGCTTTCCTGATCGTTCGCTTCAATCAACGGTATTATGTGGAGCATGTGCTCGAGGCTGATGAAACGAAAAGCCTTGCCATGCCCTAGTGGCCAGCGTCCCCTAAGAGCCAGATAAATACAGAGGTATAGTATACATGCGCCGCGTGTTCCAACGGCCCCCGCCCCCCACACACAAGTCAAGTCACTAATGTGTACCCAGCATGGCTGGAGAACATTCGAAAGCGATACGCTGCCAAACAGAGGTACTTCGACCGACACGTCTTCCCTATCTTTGGAGCCCCCCCCCCCGTGCGCAAGGCCGACGATTGGATAAAAGGCAACGAGTTTCTCCGAATCCCAACAGAGCTGCCATGGCTCGACGAGCCTTTCGTCGTCTACAACTGCCATGGTCGATTATGTACGAAGGACGACGGGAGCCCAGGTCGGGCAACCACCTCAACGGCATCATGGGGGAATGAGTCGGGCTGCGATGCGGGTAGCTGGTCGGGTGGTTCCTCGGCGGCGTCATCCCGGCTTGCTTCCACCTCCAAGAAATGTCGGAAATTCCTCTGGGGCTGCGGATCGGCGGCTGGCAGAGCGGGGAGAGGATGGGAGGCCCGGGAGTCGATGCCGTGCGGCTGGGACGTCGGGCTCTCGCAGGGACTGCGAGTCCAGTTCCCGTTGCCGTGTGGGGGTGGTGGCGGGGCCTGACCGAGTTCTGGTTGAATGAGGAACGGGGCAGCGGCGCGGAGATCGGACGATATAACGGGCGCTTGAAAGGCGACAGATGGAGCATCTGGCTGTGTCAGCTTATGGCGGAAGAATTGCATAAGCAGCCCTACCATCTGCCTCCACTCTCGGCCGTTTATGGCTCGACCCGGGCACCGGGAGGGCGTCTTGAGAATCCGTGGGAGTGGTACCGGCGTAGCTCTCGCCCGAGCCCGAAGGTTGCGCTGCCGTCGGCGTAGCGGAGGCGGGGGCGGGGACGGCGGAGGCCGGGGGGCTCCCCGTCGTAGGCGGGGCAATTGCGGGGATACGCCGCTTTAACGGATTACCGGACACGGCGGGAGGGCACATAAGTCCTGCCCTTTCGCCAGATCCCGGCGCATCGTCCAAAACCCCGGCAGCCCCGTGGATAGCATCAACAGCGTCTAGGTCCTCGTCAGTAGCGATGTAGTATAAAAGTGGGAAGCCGTACCTTTGCGGAACTTCAAGTATACAGGGCTGCTGCTGGCAACCCCGAGCGACGCGTTCCACAGGTCTAGGTTGTTGTACCAACATGTCTCCGAGAGGAGACTCGGGGCTTTGGCACAAAGCGTCTCAATAGCGGAGGTGGAGATGGCCCTGATGTCTCTTAGCCGAATAAGTACGCCGAGAGCAACAAGCGTTGCGGAGTCCATCTGTTGGAAGGCGTGTCTTTTCGGTTTGTCTCCGTACTTGTCGCGACCATGGCCGAATACGAATGTGATGAATCTGCCGGCGTTGTGGATGTCAATCGTCTTGAGAGACTGATCCTTCGGATGGCGTAAAAGTGCTGCGTCGATAATTTGTTGAGCCTTGCCACTGCTGTCCGCCATCTCGGTTGCGAGTGAGGAGGAAGCGGTGAAGTTGACGGGACATTGTCTGCCTCCTGTGCTGGACTTATTTATGCTGGCAAGGGCAGGCACTCTCCAAACCCCTGTCAGGGCAGGCACTCTCGAAGCCCCTGTCGGGCAAACACCAGCCTTCTGCCGATCCCATAGGTCAAGCTTGGCATGCATACGATATCTCTGGGGGTCGGCAGGGCTTGGCGAGCTTGGGTCAGGAGCTTTAGCCTTGCACGCACAACATGCAGCCTGGCTCCCAGGGCTGGCTCGCTCATCATTCCCGTTCCCTGTGTACTAACCTTTTCGGTACATGACACTACCTTGGTGGGACTGCAATATCCTGGTTGCTTTATGCACGACGTTGCCTCTGTGCAGACTGCCGCTGCCGATTTCAGAGCATTCTCCAAAACGACAGAGGTGCAGATCAGACGATGCCAGACTCAGCTTGAAGTACCTGTTGCGACCCTGATGTGTTTACTGTTACGCAGAAAGCCGCCTACCCTTCCCCGATATCACTTTTGTCACCAAGACGATTGGACGGTTCCGGAGCTTGCGGAGGTGGGTTAGTCCGGAGCGAGCAGGGGGGGCGGAGGATCATGCGGCGGGCGTAGGTGACGTGGACAATCTGTTGTCATTGTTGCGTTTGATGTCCTCTCCCAAGATCCATCAAGAGTTCTATATATAGCATCAGTAAAAACATGCTCTCACTTGGGAAAGGAGCTGCTTGCTAGCTGGCGTGCGTTCGAGCATCGGAACGGGTCGGGCGGACGGCAAGGGGGTGGAGGCCATCGTTCTGGCGAGCAGTTCGAAGGCCGCGAGCTAGTTGTCAATGAGGTCTTTTCCTTAAGAGTGACCGAATTCTCCCCGATCGCCTCGTTAAATACACGCGATTCAACAGTTTGAAGGCCCTGGGCCGGGTAGAGTAATGCCTGTGCCTGCTGCGAGAGGATGGGAATTCTCAGACTGCGGTACTGACCAGCTGATTGACCGTCTCAGCGCGGCGCGTCTGGTAGAGTCCTTGGGACATGACGAGCTCGCCGACTGTGGGTTGGAGCAGGGAAGGAGCGAGGGTTTCCTGGAACGCCTCGGCAAAATCGAGCCAGGGGACGAACGGTGATCTGGCGACGCTCGCCCAACGTGAGAAGCCCACTAGTGTAAGGTAGGTATATAGACAAGTTCGGTATTGTGAAGGCAGGCTTCCACGGGCCTTATACATGGGGATGATAAGGATGGTGAGCCTCTAGATCCGTTGCCCTTGTGTGGTGTAGTCGGGCCACGGGCTCGGGTACTGCTACGGAACCCACTCCTCTTCCTCACTCACCTCGTTCGGTCCTGCACTGCGCAAGGGTCGAGGGTGGCGGGGAGTGAGACTCGAGCGCTGCGACATAAAGGGGATTAGGTCAACTGGTATCTGACGTCGACCCCCACTTGGGGTTGCCGTCGAGAGTCCTGTCCTTGACTGCTCTTTAAAACCGCTGCCTTCGTTCTCGAGTATGGCTTCGGCCTACAAATGAATAGTTAGTTGTATCATCAGCACGACACAACATGGCAAACCACCTACCTCTTTGTAATGATGATGTTGTCTGTGAAGCAACTTGAGATGTGAGAGGAGAATCACGCGGGAAATTTGGTAGGGGAAAGGGGCCGGGTGTCAAGGAATACCGTTGAATTGAGTCTGTTTAACGTGTTACGGCGCTCACAACGAATGCAGGGGCGATGTCATTGATAGTGGTATTGCATAGACGAAGTCAAATAGACCGGGGAAGAAAAGAGAGATACGCGCTCTGTTCGAATATCTAGAGGACCGAATGCCTACTTGTATCAAAGGTGAAGCTGATCGCTATATGTCCTCCTGAAGAAAATAGGGGTAGAACAAGTATTCTATATAGACGATCTGTAGGTGTGGAATTATATTGTATTGAGAAACGTTTGAGGATGAATGTGAATGTTGGGAGTTGAAGATGGTATTTAAGGTAAAAGTGTGGGACGTTTGCTTATTGTCATAAAACAACTGAACTTGGTATTTGTTAGCACAAATATTAGTGTATGGTAACAAACACTGATCAAACTGTGTTGACTCAACTAAGCCACTATAAGTGGACTGGAAACAAGACTCTGGACTTTGGCAACAAGACTCAATACGGGACAATCATGTCTGGGACCTAACAAGCGACAAGCCATAGTCACAAGCGCTCTTGTGTTTGAGTGTACATTCCCGTGGCCTCGACATGGGTGTATTAGCTATCGCCTTGAACGGTGGAGAGGGGAAACTCAGGGACGACTCCCAGACTACTGTGCCAGAATGACGGCGATTGATACTGATGGCGGAGAGTAGTTAGGTCAACACTGGGCGGGGAACCTCATCAAAGTCCATCGCCTCTCGTCACTGCCAGGCGGTCGGTCACTCATGCTATAATTACCGTACCTGAGGTAGGTAGGGAAGGAGGTTAGGAGTGATACTAACTAATAAATACTAGAATTATCCATACTATGACTAAAATGTTATCCCAATGACTAATACCTCCTTGACAAACACTCCCTCTCCCTGACGGAGATCATTTTTCATCACACAATCATCAAACTTCCCCCC
>MU854419.1:25538-65898 GCA_033296685.1 Parachaetomium inaequale | reverse complement strand
AACCTCAAACCGGCGGCTCCAACCCGCCCACACACTCCCCACTATCCGTATAGCACGCCAAAAACAGGCGATCGCTCGCCTCCCCAATCCAGACCGTATACCTCCCGCCCGCCGCCCCAGGAGCAACCCAATTCTGCAGCTCCACATCCCAGACACTCACATCCTTCCTCGTCAGCCTCACCGTCACGGTCTGGCTCTCCCCGGGCTTCAGCTCCGCAGTCTTCTCAAAATCCCTCAGCTGCACCACCGGCGTGTCGTACGGCATCCCCGCGGGATACTGCACGTACGCCTGCACCGACGCCTTACCCGCGAACTTGTCGCCCGAGTTCGTCACGGTGACGCTCACCTCCCACGCGACGTCCCACAGCGCGGGGTTTCCGCCCTCGCCGCCGCCCGCGGCGGGGCCGGGGCCCTGCACGGTCGAGTACCCGTCGGGGTAGGCGTACTTCTTCTTGCCGGCGACGCCGATGGCGTGGGCGTCGTCGGCCTCGTTGCGGTGCAGCCAGGAGTAGAGGTAGCGCCAGACGGGGGTGAAGCCCTCCGGGAAGTAGGCCTCGGAGGCGTCGGGGATGGTGGAGGGGTAGGATGGGGTGGGCCCCTTGGGGGCACGGCCCGGGGGCACGAGGGTGAGCGGGGTTACGGCGCGGATGGAGGGGTTGGAGAAGGTGAAGTTTGTGTAGCTCAGGCCGTGGCCGAAGGCGAAGCGGGGTTTGATGGATTGTTTGTGGAGGGAGCGGTAGTCGATGTAGAGGCCTTCCGAGTAGGTGTCCTGGACCTGGCCGAGGGCGAAGCCTTTTAGGTTGGCGATGCTGTCGGGGTAGTCGGTGGCGGCTTTGGTGATGGAGTAGGGGAGGTGGCCGCTGGGCGAGACGTCGCCGAAGAGGATGTTGGTGAGGGACTCGCCTGCTTCTTGGCCTGGGAGGTGGGCGAAGAGGACGGCCTTGACGGACGGATGGTCGATCCATGACTCCAGGATCAGGGGGCCGACCGTGTGCACGACCACGACCACGTTCTTGAATTTCTCGGCGGCTTTCTGCACCAGCTTGTCACCACCGTGCCAGGCCGCCAGCTTGTCCGAGTCGCGGTCCCCGTGGTTGTTTTCGACGGTGAAGCTGTTCTCTCCTGCGTCGGAGCTGATGAAAACAATGGCAACGTCGTCTGGGGACGGCGTATCGATGGCGGGGAAGTTGTCGGTGTTGTGAAACTTGACGTCTGGGACTCTCTTTCTGATGGCCGAGATCGGGTCGTCAAAGTAGGGGTAGTCCGCGACGCCAGAGCCCCAGCCCATGCCAAGCGTGCCCGTGTTGCACGCTCTGTTGAGACAGGCGTTGGGCCCTCCAGAATTTACCTGCGCGTCAGTTCCAAATACGCTGAGTTTGCTAGAGCTCGACAGCGGTAGGAAGCTGCCGTTGTTCTTCAGAAGAGTGATGGCGTCCTGAGCCACCTGGCGGGCTACCAGGTAGTGGTCATCCTGGACGTTGACGAACCAGTTGACCTGTCCAATCGGGGAGATGACGGCTGCCGGATACAGGAGTCCGTTCCTGTCGCGCGTGTTGGACGAGAAATTGGGCCGCGGATGGTCCTTGTCCTGCTTCATCTTGTACCAGGCCGCCACGACTCTGGTGGCCATATCGTTCAGCCTGTCCAGGGGTACCGAGCCGTTCAAAACAGACCTGGTCAGCTCATACTGCCACAGGCTAAAACCAAACAGCGGGATGTTGGTGTCGCCCGGCATGTTTAGATCGAGACCAGCCAGGGCCGAATCCACCCCAGAGATGTGGCTCAACCAGTCCGACATGACCATGCCCTGGAAGCCAAGCTCGTCCTTGAGGATGCCATTGACCAGGTGGCTGTGCTGGGAGCACGCAGAGCCGTTCACAGCATTGTAGGCGGTCATCACAGCGCCAACACCAGCGTGGACGGCCTCGGCAAACGGCCACAGATACATCTCATGAAGAGTCCGGTCGTCTGTCCGTGATCAGCACATGTACCGCGCAAGTGCTTGGGTCCCAAACATCTCACCAATGTTTGCGCTGTACCCCGGCTGAAACGGGTTGTACATGCGGAACATCTCCTGCTCATTGCCAATGTAATGCTTAATGGTCGCAATGATGCCCTGCTCCTGCACGCCCTTGATATGCTGCGCGGCCGCCTTGGCCTGGAGCACCGGATCGGAGCCAAAACCCTCCCAGTTGCGCCCGCCCAGGGGCTTTCGCCCCAGGGGGCCGACGCTAGGCCCGAGATGCACGTTTGTCCCCTTGCCGCGGAATTCCTTGCCCATGGCAACTCCACGGGCATACATCAAGGCCTTGTCCCAGGTCGCGCCCGTGGTGATGCCCGCCGGAAACGCGGTAACATTGTCGGCGGACGAAACCCCGAGAGCAGAGTCCTGGAGGCAGAGCTGGGGAAAGCCCAAGCGATCGGCACTTCCGGTGTTTCCCACACAGGGCCTGGATAATCAGCAAACGGTAGTTCATTGCGGGCTTCCTAGACTGACCCTGCTCGGATGTCAGCTTGCACGATACCAAGGGAGTGAGTGCAGGGGTCTCTCTACCCATGTAGATGCCGACTCCAGACGTGATGTTCGTCTTCTCGGCCAGGGTCATCTGCGACACCAAGGCGTGGGCCTTGGTGTAAGCATCCCTCCACGAATCGAGCCAGCCGCCGTGCGGCGTGGGATAGTAAGGGGCGGCATGGTATCCTTCCGGGACCGCGTCTCTTGGGCCGACGCTACGGGCAAGCGCAGGAGAAGCAACAAAGGGGCTCAGGGCGAGTGAGAGCCAGACGGCGCTCGCACGGTAGACCATATCGACCGCGCCGACGAGGCCTCGCGATCCAAACAGCAGCAGTGCGAAGTCCTCCGGGATGAAGACCAGCGGCGCGACAAGACAATACAAGACACAAAAACACAAGGGAGGCGCGGAAGCAAGATGCAATTATGCGCGTCCGGTTCTTGTTTCTTTAATCCCGGGGCATATACGGCAGACGCGCCGGTTGCTGGGCGGGCCGTTCACGAGGTGACGTTCGGCTCCAGGATTGCGGACGCGAATCCAGGCACATGGCATCCGTGGGGATCGCCGCCTTTCCAGGGCAGCAAAGCCGGGGGAAATGCAGAAATGAGGATAGACGGGTGCCATTTCGAGACATGGCTGCAACCGAACTGCAATGCAAGCCCAGGCCCAACGGAGCGAAAGGACGCGGCCTGTCGATTCTCATTCGCTGCCGCTGCGCAAACGGGGGGTTCATCAGTCTTGAAGATCATGCCCGCGATGGCTTCCACAGAGCCTCGATTGCCGATTTTCAGCTCAACCGGGAGGCCTGTCCCGCATGCCCGCTCAGTCGGCGTGTCGAGAGACTCGAGACTGGAAAAGGTGGGAATCTGCAACTTTGCAGGCCAAGCCGCCGAATGGACGGAAGAAGCAACAGAGTTGTATCGTGGACTGGCCTAAAAGGGATCATGTGCGGATGGATGTGCCACAAAGCAGGTTTTGGGAGAATCCGGTCGGACGGGGAAACGGAGTGTCTGTCTTCCCCGGGCCAGCCCGCGCCGCCCGAGAAATTCTCCATGTCGCACAGCGACCAGCGCTGTATGCATTCGATGCTGGCGGGTCTCAAACTCAACAGAAAAATAAAACTCAGTTGCGAAAGCGAGGTTATCTCCGAGCAGAGACGAGCGAGTGGGAACTGCAAAGAAGCAAAGACGAGGAGCAGCTGGGAGATGTGGGCCCTGGAATCTCATCGGGACGCTGCTGTGGCCAATCGCATTCCGGCGGCAGCCTCGGCCAATGCCCCAGCCCACAGCTTCTCGAAAAGGCAGGTTCAGGTTCAGGGCTGCTGCTTGCCAAGCATCGCCTCGCAGCTTTTCGGGCATTCCTTCCATCCACCTGTACTCCGCATTCTCTCCGGCACATCCAAGTCGCCCGCTTGTGCGCTGCTGTATGCGCCATGTAACTCGACGCGGGCAAGAAGTGCAGATTCCGGCATTTGCTCCTCGATCGTGACCTGCAGCGTGGCTTGGGAGATCTACCGACGGCACATCACATTGCAGGGCGCTATCTGCGCCACCACTTGACCACTTCCAAGCTGCTTGCTGATTCCAACCTCGTCAAGCAAGCCACTCACTTCTTCTCTGGCCAATCCGTTCTTGGCGTCTGCTCCCCTTCGTGTGACAAAAAGTCCAAAAATACGACGGGCTGACGGGTCACTTGCGCACGCCTTGCTGGGATCTGCGTGCTCACTTGCCGCATCAAACCGGGTCATCCCGCGCCGCCGATGACCTGCTCGCCTTCTGGAACGCCGTCAGCCCGGGTCCTGGCAAACCGGAGACTGATGCGCTCCACCATCAGAGTCCACGCCTCGGATTCACCACCCCGTCGGAGCCGCTAAGAGATGGGGCTGTTGACGGGCTCGCGGGACGAAAGATCCTGGGCCTCCACACCACACCATCGTGAGGTCGGCGATGCCCTCCACATTGGTCGTCTCTCCATGTGTGTGCCGTACTCGGGGTTAGCATGCGGCGTCGATCCGTTTGATGGGGGTCAGCTCGACCCCTCTCGGCCACAGCCGCCGAGCCCCAGGCTTGATAGCGATCGCTCTGAGGAATGAGGCGCCGTCTTGTCCGCAATGTGCGGGGCTGACATGTCCCTAGCTCCATCTGGTCTTTTTATAAAGGCTCGGGACGCCGTTGTACAGTCAGAAACCGGTCCTTGAATTTCGTGCAGGTGTGGTCGATCATCCGAGATCCCGTTGTCTTGTCTCTTAAGGGCAGAGGTGTTGTGTCTGGGTATATACCCCTCTCGGTCAAACGTCAACCCTTCGGACCCCTGGGCAAGCCACCATGAAGGGCCTTCTCCTCACCTGCCTCTCGCTGGCATCTCTCGCTCTCGGCGCGCCAAGCTCGAGAAGACAAGGTAAGCCTGGAATCGCAGACTCCCACCGGAGAGTTTTGTGTGTATCTGACAAGACCAAGATGGCGTTACCGCCCAACAGCTGAATAACTTCAAGCTGTACGCCCAGTGGTCGGCGGCGAGCTCCTGCAACAGCGAGAAGTCGGCCAACCAGACCGTCACTTGCAATCTAGACCAGTGCTCCATGTTCGCGTCCCACAATGCCACGGTCGTCTCCTCGTTCATGTATGTCCTCCTCGCACTTGGTCCCTCCGTGCCGTTGTCTGACATGTCACCGATAGCGGGACCTTGTTAGACACCAGGGGCTTCGTCGGCGTCGATCCTGTCGACAAGCAGATTGTCGTCTCCTTCCGGGGATCTACCTCAGTCCGTAACTGGATCGCCGAGTAAGACCGCCCCGGTCTAACCATCACTCCCACTCGATCCCACTCTAACCCGATCTCAGCTTCATCTTCGTCCAAGTCCCCTGCGACCTGGGTCTCGGCTGCCTCGCCCACACCGGCTTCTACGTCTCCTGGGGCGAGGTGGCCTCGCGCGTGCTGGCCGCCGTCAGCTCCGCCAAGGCCGCAAACCCGACCTACAAAGTCGTCGTGACGGGCCACTCGCTCGGCGGCGCCGTCGCCACCCTCGCCGCCGCCTACATCCGCGAAGCCGGCTTCGCCGCCGACCTGTACACGTACGGCTCCCCGCGCGTCGGCAACCGCGCCTTTGTCGAGTTCGTCACCGAGCAGCCCGGCAGCGAGTACCGCATCACGCACGCCGACGACCCCGTCCCCCGCCTGCCTCCCATCCTGTTGAACTACCGGCACACGAGCCCCGAGTACTGGATCGACGAGGGGAACGATGACGTCGTGACGCTGGACGAGGTGGATTACTGCCCCGGGTACTCGAACATCAAATGCAACGGCGGCACGAAGGGGCTGGATATGGACGCGCATGGCTGGTATTTCCAGGAGCTGTACGGGTGCTCGACTGGGACCACGCCGTTCAGGAGGGCCGAGATCAGCGATGCCGAGCTCGAGGCGAAGCTGAACATGTATGTGGATTTGGATAGACAGGTGGCTGAGAATCTGCATGCCGAGGGGCAGTCATAGTTGGATAGCAGACAGATGGGAGAGGTAATGGATATGGGAATTATCTTGGATACTAGTACTTCGTCACGCTCGAAATTATACCCATTTTCACAGAGCTCCACCCCAGCCTTCCTCCCTCGGTCTCAACCACCCTATTTTACTCCATGGGGATTTCATTCTGACTTGCATTTCTTCTGGCCTTGCATGGGTTGGATACTATCCAGGGGCCGTCTCTCACCCAACCGCCAGGTCGAGAAGCAACTGTTGGCCCGGAGGTATGACACCCCGCTCTGGCGTCCCGGCCTTCGACTCGGCTACAGCCAGCCAACATTACGAACAGAGACGGGTTCAAGAAACAACACGAAGAGCCATCACACATATCACTAACCAAGGCAACGCCGATATTGCGGCATCAATCTTGGCGACCTCGGATCGACTATAGAACAGCGGAGCAGCACTGTTCTCGACAGAACGAAGGTACAAAAGAAAACCAGCGACGGGACAAAACGCACAACTACATAAAACCTGCCCTCCATCCCAAACCCCCCCTCAACCATGACAACCAGAAACCTCAACCAAACATGGCGCGACGTCGTCTTCAACCAGTACGCAGCCGACCACGCCGTCGACGCCCCCTTCCCCGTCCGCTACCTGATCCACGCCTCCCAGTGGCAATGGGACATCATCATCGAGATCCCAACCAAGATCGACGTGGCCGTCCTCCGCCGCGCCGTCATCGACTTCTGCGTCGCAAAACGCTCCGAGGCCGATCCCGTGTACGAAGACGGCCGCATCAAGGTCCGCCCGCGCGTGTCGCCCCGTCTTCCTCCTTCGGAGGTCATCCGGCAAGGCAACGACAGCCAAGAAGACGAGGCTGCTACTACCCAAGATGCGCCTGACATTGCTTGGTGTTAGCTGCAACACCAGCTAGTGGATACCTGGGATTTATTTCATCGTCTACGTGGAAACCAGGACGTCTGTTTGCATTGCCCCCTCTTTTATTTGGGACTACTGAGATACTGGACTTTCAGGAGGTCGGTGATCTGTTGTGGGAACCTCATATATGCTGGGGATTAGCTTGTATCCAGGTTTCTGTTATTAGGGCCTCGGGTTCCCTTTCACAACCAAGTTGGGGGAGTTCCCAAACCAGCCTTGAGCCGTTCCATCAACACGGGCCCCATCCCTCGTTCTTTAACGCTTCGCAGTGTAGTAGAGACAGGACAAACAGAAAAGGAGAAGGCCGAGTAAGGCAGCGGATAATCAACTGGACCCATAGTGTTGCCCTGACATCTTTGCATAGTTTTCCAGGCATGAAATGAGGGACGTTGTCCCTTCCAACCCCCAGAATGACACACTCACACCCTTATTCTGCACGAGCGAGAAAGACATCTCTACCTTCCGGCGCCAGAGAGCCAGAGCACGTAATACAGCAAGTACCAGTCCTTGATTCACTCAGCCAAGACTACTTGACTACTAAATACCTCCTACACCCTCCTAACCTCCCGTCTAACAGCCCGCCTAAACTATCGGCTCTAAGTGACCCTCGCCAACAAGAAAGAAGAAGAGTTAAAAGGGGTATAATGAATATCCGTCTGTCTAAACCGGGGATGCCAAACAACAAGAAGTGAAGAGCACAACAGAAAATAGCCGAACAAGACAAACCAGTCCATGATTCTCCCCTCTCGCAAGTTCCCCGTTCCCAAGGGGTATCATACCGTACCGTACAGTCCCAAGCCCCAAGCCAATTCCCTCATTCACAAAAGGAACTCTTGACAAAAGGGACTCCGACTCCGTCCATTCCCAGGCACGCCGTCACCATGTTCACGCCCGCCGGTCCCGTTTTCCCAGACCTGGCCCGACCCAGCAACCCCATGCGCCGTAGGTAGCCATGGCTGAAAACAACCCCCATAAAAATCACCTCCATCCCATACATAACCACAAACACCCCTGCCCTGCCCATATCAACCCCGTCTAAAAAGCCTCTTCGTACTCCCCACCTTCCCCATCTCCCCAAACATACCCGCCGCCCCCCTCCTCCCACTGGCACCATCCCCCCCACGATCCATCAAACTCGCCTCCAACCCCCCACCACCACCCCCATTCTCCTCGGCAACAACAGCAGCAGGAGGGAGCGGCGGCGGCAGCGGTTGCTTCCGCTCGCCGCTCGCAATGCGCACCTTCTCCTTGACGCTCTCCACCCACGCCCTACTCTCCTCGCTCAACATCTCGATCTGCTTGGCGCGCGGCCCCGCCATGCCCAGCGCGGCGGCGCCGTCCTCCTCGTCCCAGCTGATGCGCGAGCTGGACCGCGAGCGCGCCGACGACGACGACGCGTCCGACGGCGGCGTCGCGTCCAGCCTGCCGGCGTTGGCGAGCGGCGTTTTGGGGCGCACCGCTGTCGCGGGGGAGAGTTGTTGTTGCTGGTGTTGTTGTTGGTCGTCGGCGGTGGGCGGGCGTCTCGTCTTGCGCAGTTTCAGCGGGGAGATGGGCGAGTGGGCGTCCATGGCCGAGGTGGGCCGGCTGGGCGGGGTGGCGTCGGCGGGGCGCACGGCGCCGGTGCGCGGGATGTCTTTGACTTCGATCTTGCCGTCGGTGCCGGCGCCGGCGGAGCGGCGGAGGTGGTGGCTGGCGTACTCCTTGAGGTACTCGCCGAGGTCGGCCCAGCCGCCGCCCACGCGCACCATGACGCGCTCGCCGTGCTCGCCCACGCAACGGATGAAGAGCTTGATAGGGGCCTCGCCGTTGGAGCGCGAGAGATGGTAGAGCTTGATCTCTTGGTTGCCACGCTGGTGGCGCGGGCGCGAGTTGCGGGCCGGGGCTAGGGTGAACGAGGGAGTCCCGGAGCGCGAATAGGCCGAGCGCATGGACAGGTTGGATTGGCTGCGGGGGATGGCGTCTGGCCTGGAGCTCTTTCGCGCTGTCGGCATCTTGAAGTCAGGCGGGTTGAGATTGACGGCGGGAGGCTCTGCAGTCAGTCGGATCTTGGCCGGCACCGACTCCAGAATCTCGCTGATCTGCTGCTGAAGTTGGTCGTCCATGCCGGGGATGCTTCTTCCGGGCGGCGTGCCGGGCTCCGTCGCCTCGTCATCCTCCAAGATGGCCGATTTCGTCGGAGTGCCCGGAGGACTGGGGAAGCTCGGCAGCTCTGTGATTGTGGGCTTGTCGTTGAAGCTCACCGACAACGACCTCGTGCTCGACCGGAATGAATCGAGGCCAGAGATTTCGTCGTCGCGGTGCATGATTCCATGGCGAGGGCGTTCGGGGGTGCCCTGGTCGAGCAGGTCGCTGGAGAAAGAATCCGTAAACATGCTGGGAGCCCCGTGTAGGACGGTGGAGGACTCTGACGCGCTGCTATCACGTCTGCCACGGTGTTGTGTTGGGGACACGTCGTGCTCCAGGATGTCCGACAGCTCAGATTCGGAACTAGAAGGAGACCCGCGAACCCCCTTATGGCTTCCTCGGTTGCCGTAGTAAGTTCCGATGGACTCCGACACGAGCACGACCGGGGGCTCAACACCGTTTGATCCATTGGATTCGTCAAACTCGTTGTCTGTATCGGGGTAGTCCTCCTCGGGCTCAGGCGTCTCGTCTTCGGCGGTTGGGTGGATCTTGATGACAGGGGGTCGGACGTCAGGCCCGGGGCTGAGTTCCCGTGCACTGCTGCTATCAAGGGGAGACGCCTTTTTCGGTTGTTCCTCCTCTAAGGACTCTGGTGCAAGAGATCCGTTGGTGGGCGGCGGGGCTGCGGTCCCATTTCTTTCCTGGTGTAGCGGCTGTTCAGGGGCCTTCGCGGCAGCGACCTGGGGTGCCATCCCGACCAAGTCGGCCTCCTTGACCTTCCTGTCGCATGCCACCGTCCATTCGCCGTATCCATGCTCCAAAGTATCCACGCGGTCGATCCAGTCCTCCGGGAGCGTATCAGGTTGTCCCTCCAGAACATCCAACATGGCATCCAGGTCGCGGCCCGCCTTGGCCACTTTGCGCCCGAGGACAGACTTCATCACATCAAAGTCTTCCCGAGACAATGCCGCGGATGCCGTACCTGTGAGAATGGTTTTGTCATCCGCAGGGCTGATCGCATTCCAGCCAGACTGCAGAGCAACCTCGGCATCCGCGATTGACGTCAGAAAGACCGGGATCTTCCGCAGCACCAGGAGGCGGAAATTCCAAGCACCCATCAGCCTGGTGAGTCTGGAGAGATTTGGCAGCGCCTGCACGGTGGTGGCCGTGACTATGGCAGTCAGGTCATCCAGCCGCGCAATGCTGGAGAGGGACATTGTGGAGCGGCCGGAGTCCAGTATGGGCGTCCCGGGCCTCGACAGGGGCATGATGTGGTTGTTCAAGACCTGGCTCTTGATCTCTTCAATATCCAGCTCCTCCAGCCCCTGGGCGATGTCGTCTATCCGCCTCTCATATCTGACAACGTCGGCCGCTGGGAGGCTTCCGTTGTATTCCTGGTCTAAGCTCAGGGGTTCGTCATGCGCGGGGGGCACGGCGTCCGAGAGCCTCTTCCTCTTGGCGGCGGGCATCTCGAAGCCCGCAGAGCCCCCGCCAGCCGGCCATGGCCAGACGGAGAGCTCCCCCAGCCATTCGTGTATGCTGTTGGAGGCAACGGCAACCCGCAGGGCAAAAGCCTGCTCGGCCGGGGTCGCCGCCTCTATGGAGGCCTTCAGACTCCCCGAGGGGTTCCGGAAGGCGTCGACCACGGTGCGCGGGGTGAGGTTGGAAAGGAGGTCGTCGGTGTTCCGTTGGCGAGTTGGCGAGCAGTCGGAGGTCGACCGGATCTGGCGGCCCCGGGCAGGCGCAAGGTGCGCGGGGTTCCGGGCCGGCGGGGAGTCGTCGTTCATGGTTGGCGGTTGGTGGTGTAAGCTGGTGTCGTGGTAGTCAGTGGTCGAGGGGACGGGCGCCGCCCAACATAATGGCCTTTCCTATGAGCCTGGCGAAACTGTACAGAGTAGCTTCTCGGCGGTTCCCATAGTCGGTAAAAGAAGGACGACGACGGCGTTGGGCGAGGCTGGGAGCCTGCTGTGATTCGCTGCGAAAGAGGCCTCTGAAGAGCGCTGCTGCTGCTGCTGCTCCCTGCTTGCAGATGCTCCGAGCTTGGCCCGCAGCGGATTGATTCGCTGAGGGGATGACACAAGACAAGAGACAAGCAAGGCGGTGGTGGCCGGGCGCGGGTAGGTGCAGCTGCTCGGGCGAAGAAAGAATGAGGCGAGAAATGTGCCGGAAGGTTGGGCACCGTGAAACGTCAAACGAGGGTTGTGCAGCTGTAAGTCAATGCAGCGCAGACAGAGAGAGCGACGGGAAAGATGAAACCGCAGCAAGACGGCGGCAGGGTGAATTAATTGGTCGGATCGAGTTGAAACAAACGAGGGTCGCGCCGTAAACACGGCAAGAAAGTCACTTTGTGGGAAAGAGACTTGCAAGTGTGATTTCAGAAGACGGGCCCAAACGAGGACCCGGGCCCTCATTAAATTGGGACGCGGACACGGATGGGGAATTGGGGATCTGGCGTGCGCCGGATCTGCCTCTTGGAGATTTGATTTCGGGGAGCGGCCGAAGCGCTGCGCTAAGCTGTTTTGGCGCCTTGGCGGCCCGCTTGCTGTCCCAAAGGGGCGATCCAGCATGGGTCGCTAACAGCTGGACCGCGTAAATGCGGTGGCTGGGAGATAGCACACGAAATACGCGCTAAGGCGCGTCATGGCCTTTTACGACGATTGACAGGGGCAACACGGGCCATATTGGCCCAAGTTTGACCTTCAGATTGCGATGCTCCACCTTGAGCGCAAATGACGAAAGCAACTCCACGAGAAGCGGATGCTTTTTCGTGTCGCCGGTGCTGGGTCTCGAACGCTGGCCTGGCAACCGTGCCCTGATCGGAGGGATCGCAGATGATTGAGCGGGAGGCACGGGAGAAGCGGACGAGACCGGGGTCGAGCTTGGAAATCCATCGAATCCATCCCACGATACGTCCAACGACGACATAACTAACCCGCGGACCTACGGAGTCCCATCGAACTCATATCAGTCAAGCTCCCAGAAGAACCATTTCCTGGCGTGTCAAGCTGCAAGGTATCAGTTGTACTCAGTTTAAGCTTCTGCACATGCTGCACGTCCGACTTCATGCGTTTCGACTTCATCTGATCTCTTTCCGTCTGCATGCACCCCCGGATATCATGTCAACCTCGCAGCTGCAACACGTGTTTTGTCGTCGGATGTAAACATTGGGAAGTACAATTCCCGGCCATTACTATCTACTCTAATAAGGCAACCATTCGAGCTTTTGTTTTCCGACCCGACCCCTATCCATTCCAATACCTATTTGCCGAGCAAGCAAGCTCATGCTCAAAGCCAAGCCCGACGACGCCGTTATCCAAAACCCGCCCGGCTCGTCACTAATCAATCGCTAATAAACCCCGCTAGCCAGCGAGCCCAAATGCCAATTCAACATCTGGAACGTCGTCAACTGGAAGACGTTAGGGCAAAAAGCAAGCAAACAAGAAATCCCCCCAAAGAGAACAAACACCACAGATGGCTAATGGCTAATCCCCTCCGGCAAACTCATCCACTCGATGCCCCCCTCCCCTCCGCCCAACTCCCCCTGATGATGATGATCCGCAAACATGCCCCCCATCAGCGAGTCATCCGAGCTGCTGAGCCCGCCCTCGGCAGGGAACTGCAGCCACTGGTCAAAGTCAAAGTTATTCCCACCACCCCCAATACCACCGGCAGTACCACCACCAACCATGACCGCCCCATCCCCGCCACTCCCGAGAGCAGCAGACGCGGCGGCAGCGGCAGCAGCGGCGGCGGTATACTCGACGGCCAGAATCTCATCCGCCGCCATGGCCATCTCGACATCCATATCCACATCCTCGCTGTCGGTGTGCGGCGGGGTGGTGGCGCCGACGGCGGCGGTGAGGGCGGACAGGTCGGTGTCGTCGTCTGCGTTGGGCATGAAGCTCTGTGTGGTGTGCTGCGCGGACGGGAACAGATTGGTGGTGTTGTGGCTGTGGCTGTGGTTGTGGTTGGGGTTGGTGACAGTCCGCAGGTTGAGGAATACATTCACATTCCCACTGCCGCCGTGCTGTTCAGGAGGCGGCGTCGACGGCCTTTCAGGCATGACAATACCATGCCCCCCCTGCGGGGTGAGGTTCAGCGCCGGCGCCAGGACGCGGTTGAGCACCTTGCCCGGCCTGACCGCCGATACTGATACTGATGGTGCCGGTGGGGCGGGTGTGGGTGCGGCCGGCTGCTGCTGCCCGAGCATGCCCTTGCGCAGCAGGGCGTCGAGGAAGCCCGTGGCGAAATCCGCCGCCGCGTAGATGTTGCGCAGGTTGCTCATGACGACGAGGCACTCCTTGAGGCCCTGGACGGCGCCGGCGCGCGTCTCCGGGTCCAGGCTCTTGGTGTCGAGCATGTGCACGATCATGGCCGGCAGGATCACCGTCACGCCCGTCGTCGGCAGGTAGCGCTCGAGGCTGTGCACGCGCAGGTCGGCGGCCATGCGCGTGATGTGCTCGGCGGCCTCGCGGACGCGCTGGCGCGCGGTTTCTTGCACCTCGACGGGGGTGCTGGGCCCCTCGGTGGGCGAGGCCGGGAGGAACAGCGGGCGGTGCAGAGCCGAGATGGTGGTGTGGTAGATCATGTGGAGCAGATTGCGCTGCACGGCGAGCGCCTTGTTGCCGTCGGTGATGGTGGCGGCGTCGAGGGCGCGGTGCAGGCAGGGGGCGGGCAGGCTGTTGAACCAGGCCTGCAGGCGCTGGTCGACCGTCTCGACCTCCTCCATGTTCTCCGGGTTCTTGTTAGGGAGCAGCATGTGCGTGCTGTTGGTCGTGTGCTCGGGCCGCATGCCGCTGCGGCTGAGCACCGAGTACTGCACCTTGAGCATGTCGCCGATGAGCATGCACAGCTTGGCCTTCTCGATGCACATGACGGCGAGCTCGCGCTGCATCTCGAGGTCGCGCATCAGGGCGCACTCGGGCCCCAGCAGCTGGTTCTCCTCGGGGAGCGCCTCGATCTCGAAGTCGTCCTCGTTCAGCGGGGGCACGTCAAAGTCCTCGCTCTTTATCCGCGTCGGCCGCCGCATGCCGAGGGCGACGAGGCGGTCGCGCATCAGGCAGGACCACCACACGCGCTTCCACAGCTTCTGCTTCCGCGGGATCATGGGCGTCTTGGCCGGGTCGCGGTGGAGGCCGATGGTGTGGGCGAGCGAGATGGCCACGCCCATCCAGTGCCAGGTGTCCTTTTGGTCGTCGGGGGTCTCGTACCAGTACGTCATGAGGAGCAGGCCCTGGACGAGGATCAGGCGATCCGTCTCGTAGTCAAAGTCGTAGAGAAGCTGGCGCGACATGTTGTCAGCACACACCCCTTCCATCCTTACCAAGGAGATTTACTCACCCTTGTCCTGGAAAAGAAGGCCCTCCTGGCATCCCGGCGGCTGTCATAGCCGGCATCCCTCAGGAGAGCCTCGTCCACGAAAGCCGTAGCAGAAAACATGACGGCATGGTACAAGAACAGGCTGACCTTGCCGGCGGCCCCGGACCGGTCGTTGACCATGTTGAGAAAGTCGTGCAGCTCCATGAGCGGCATGTAGGGGTGCACATACTCGACGTAGGCGGCGAGCAGGGCGTTTTGCAGGCGCAGCGGCGGCAGCATCAAGACCTGCTTCTGCACCAGGTACTGCCTGTCCTCGGACAGGATGCGGTCCGGGATCGGCTTGATGAAGGCGGGCCATTCGTTGGCCTGCTGCTCGAGGGCGGTCCGGAGCAGGGGGTGCAGCAGCGCCGGCGACGGCGGTATCCCGGGCGTCACCGGGGGGAAGCCGGTCAGGGCCGCCGCCGCGGTCCCCGGGGTGCCGAATGCGCCGGGGGGTTGTTGATCTGTCAGATGCAAATGTCAGACCAGGAGCTCTCTCTGTCACAAGCCAACGGCGTTTTTCTCCTTTCTTGTTTCTGTTACACTGCCCCTGCTCTGGCATGTGATTCTTACGTTGGGTGGGTCATGCGGAGGAGCAGGGGGGGCAAGGATGGGGAGGGGGGGTCGAGTCTGGTGACATTGGGGATTTGGGGAAATCCAAGACTTACACAACAGACTGGCGGCCGCCTGTTCGCCGTTGACCCCGTTCACCCCGTTCACCCCGTTCAGGGGGAGGGAGAAGGACCCGTTCGAGGTGAATGCTGGCTTCGCGAGATTGGCCGTGAGGAGGTGGGGAGCGGAGCCAATGCTCTTTGTGCGCAGTGCCTCGGCAGTTCCAGCCCGCACCCCCACCGATGCCGGGCCGCAGTTGTACGGGAGATTCTTTCTGGAAAAAGAGCGGCAGGGGTGCCAGAGGTCAGCCAGACCGTTCTCGCGGCTGTTGCTTTGCATCTGAAAATGACGCAATCTGGAAGGAAGAAGACAGACAGGCAGTCCCGTCTCGAGCAGAAGGAGGAATTGCTTGCGAGTTTCGGACATGCCTCGGCGACGCTGAACTTACTTTCGCCTGCGGCTCTCCTGGACGACGCATTCCACGTCGTCCCACCGGCAGTTGCCGCAAGGGGCGCCCTCCACCACGTCGCAGCGCACCTTGCGGGCCCGACATGACACGCAGGCCCGGGCCGCTCGTCGTTTCGTGACTTTGCCTTCTGCCGCTATTGACCCGCGCTTCTTCGGTGACGATGTAGTCTCGGTAGCTGAGGCAGGTGCCGGAGGGGGGGACATGGAGCTGGCCGGGCCCGAGGACGACCGGGGTGAGGGCGTGTCGCCGTGGTCTGACATTGTGGAGGGATTTGTAGGTCGAGGAACATGAATTGGTGTTGAGGAGTGCGGCCGAGGCCTAGAGACGGTGGTCTTTTTGGGGCACCCAATGCGTAATCCTGCTCGGCGAGAGCTCGATTCTGGTCGACCGGTGACGTGCTCGGGGGATGAGTGTGAAACGGCTCCTGAGCGTATCCCGCGTGTATCCGTGAATGTCCAGTGTTGGGTTGGTGGGCAAGAGGCTTCTTGATGTCAAGATGGAAAGGAGCAAGAAAGACTTAAGACGTCACAGGGGCTTGGTATGTATTTGGTAAGAGGCAATTGGCATGAGTCCGCGGCGGTGGGGAGGGAGGGGGGCCCGGGCATTATATCGAGCCATGGCGAATTCCCCAGACAGTCACAGGTCGCGAACGCGATACGTACCCGCAGCGTTACGATGGAGCCCGGGGCGGAGCCCCTCGATAGCCAAGCATGGGGAACATGGATGTCTTGTTTGGGAAGCGTGGGTACCTTGCGGATGAGCCACAAAACAGCAACACACGACACGACGAGAGCAACGAGCGCTTTTCCCTGTGGCAACTGGGAGCAGGGCCGGGGTTTGCCCAGCGGGAACAGATTATGCATGAAACATTGCGGAGACCCGGGCTGACTGATGAGTCCCGTCCCGTCTGGTCCTCTTCGTCTGTCAATGTCCATGTCGATGACGAGTGGACGAAGGTGACGATGAGGCCTTCAAAGACACGAGCCCAAGCCCCGCCAAGCGGCCCTCACATGCATCACGAGGATTGCGGCCCAGAGACAGCTATTCTTCCCCTGGCCCATCGCAAAAGAATGCATGCAGTCACCTGGGCCTGGAGCCGCCCCCGATCGAGCCCTTCACCCGACCCCGGCTCCAGGTCGGGACCCACCGCACATTGCGAGCCAGCGCGCGCAGAAAACCAACAACAGCCAATGCCCAATTCCTGCTGTCTTGATTGGGGCAAGCGCAGGTGCAAGAGTTCCCCAATGCTGTCATTTCTCGCGAGCGGCTTTTGTGGAGAAGCCAATCAGCGCCCGCTCGCTGCATGGCCGAGCTCGCGACCGCACGTGAGAATTCCCGCTGTCGCGACCCGGACCCAGTTTCGCCAGGAGGCCAGCCGAGAGAGTCAGGGGTTGTTGGGCGGCGGAGGCGACGATCGGTCAGGGACGCTGCTCCGGCCATTGCTCGTTGCTCACCTTGCAATCCCTGGCCAGGGCAACTCCTGTGGGATCGGCGGACGGAGCAGCCAAGTCGATAGGAATTCCGTGTCGCCCGTGTCGGCCCTCTGTTGGGTGACACGCGACCACATGTGAGCCGAGCGGACGAGGCACTGAGCCATTGAAGGTGCTGTCGTCCGTCATCGGCGGTCAATTGATTGCAGGCATTCCAGACAAAAAGGGCGCGCGTCCGCAGCATGTCTGTGCAAGTCGGCCTGTATGTAGGGATTTAACAGCGCAGGCCCGGCAGATGCGGTCGGTGAGACGTCTGCTCGTCCCTTGTTGAGGCGAAAGGGCGAAAGGCGAATCACAACCCGGCCGTTGGGCCGAAGTCGATGCACTCTTGCGGGAGCCGGGGTCGATCCCAACCTTGCAAGGTGCCCTCTCACCTCGCTGAGAGCAAAAAAGAGCGACGTTCAGTGATGCTGCGTCGGCAACGAACGTTGATGAAGAAACTGCTGCATACACAGTCGTAAAATTGCCAAATCCGGAAGGGGGGTCGGCGAGAGCCGGAGCTGAAGTCAATGCGGCGCATCAATTCCACCAGGTTGTTTTTCCAACAGGTTTCTTCGGGCTTAGTTTCCCGAACCTTGGCTGCACTTTTCTCCGTCGTTTTTCCTTGGCCCGAGCGGTGTTAACATGCACCGCAACAACATTCGTTCAACCTCGAACCCTTTCAGGCACCACGAATTAGAGGCACAAGCCAGGTCTTGATGCTTCGTCAAACCTCGCCCACCATCAGTGTTTGCGTCATACAGTCTGACAAAACACCACCTCTGTCAGACAGCCAACCCGTTTTGAATTTCGAGTCAGGGCCAGGATCGCCTCGGTCTCGTGTGGGGCCCTTCATGGAAGCCTCAAACTCGACCTCTCCACCCTCATTACACCTCAGGCTCTCCGCCTGTGCCGGCAGCTGGTCTTCAACGTGCTGCTACAGCTTTATCAAAGCAGACAGATATTTGAAATTCCCTGAATATTCCCAGAACATGATCTCCAACCCGTCTTTGCAGGCCGAACGCACCCTGCACCTTCCCAATATGCAGGGCCGCAGCAAGGCACGAACCTGCTCATTTCAACTTCGCTAGTGAAGTGAACTTGAACGGAAAATCCCGCTGCGGGTTGTTCTTGGTGAATAATTCGTGGCCCTCCACCAACAAACCCTCCCCGCCATCAACACGAGGAGACTCCAGCCGCTCCACAATCCACATCCCGACCCCGCTCCCTTCTCTCCGCGTTTGCCCACCGCCACCCCGCCCGGCCCGTCCTTAACCCCAGAGCCCACACACAGCTGAGCGGCGGCCGCCAGCAATGGAAGCTCCGTCCTTTCCCGGCCGTCGGGATCGGGAGTTGAGGGGGGACGGTCGGTCGGCCGGGATTGGGATTGGCTGGGCCGGAGTTAGGGGCTGCTGTTGTCGTTTGCACTAGCTGAACGAGGTAAGCTAGGGAACGCCATGGTCTAAGTTTTTGGGATATTGATGCTCATGTGTGTGTGGTGTGGTTACTGTGGTGCGTAACATCCAAGCCAGACTGCTCCCTCGTGGCCAAGGGCTTGAGTGAAGAGGCTGGCAATTGGCGGCTGAGGGCTGACGGTGTCGAGTTGATTGCCGTTGTCATCAAGTAACGACTAGCAGCATTCCAAACAGACGGGAGGTGTGAGGTGTAGCATCTCGCGGTGAAGTCTTTGACCGTCACGAGGACACCATCTCACCCGAACAAGCAGTGGAAACGGTCTCCATCTCCCTAGGTTCATCCATCAAACTTCACACGATACACTCGCTTGCAATCACCGGACTCCCTTGGCGTGCATACCAAGTACGCAACCAAGATTTGTCTGGATTATTTTTTTTTATGGAGATATTTCAATATTTTTTACTACTGCACGCCGCCCTCTCTCTTCTCGGCCTCACTCGCGACTTACTGTATAGGTAATTTACCAAGGCTGCCAAGAGTTCCCCCAAGCTGACCTGCTTCCCAACGAGCCAATGCAGCGAGCGGGGTGGGGTCTGGAGTCTAGACAGCGCAGGAATGCCGCGGTTCAGTTCAAGACGAAGGACGGCAAGTACCGGGAAGGGGATTCAGGCCTCGGCTTAGCTAGACAAGGGGGAAGGGGGTTGAAGGTTACCCGCCCTCCTGTGTATGTTCCTCACTTTCGAGTTGAGCTGGAACCTCCCAGCTGCTGTCTTGTGGTGTCAGCACCAGGGCAGCCAACGCTTGGTCCGAGTCTCAGCACACAGAATCCGGGGCCCCGGTGGTGGTGCCTGGATCCATCAAGGTCAAGGAACCTGCCGTCTGGTCTGAGGTGCCTAGCTTCGGGGATGGGGCTCGGCGCCGATGGAGACACGAGAGGCCACCCCGCTGGGCAGGCCCCAAGCTGCCCTGGTTTCGGCCGAGACTAATGGTTCTAGATGCCCAGTTGATGGGAATTAGGATGGCCAAGGAAGGGGGCCATGGCACAACAAGATGAGGGACACAGCCTTCTTGAATGGAGGAGGACCCCCGTGATAATTCACAGATCCGTGTTAAAGACGAGCGTTCCACTCGGCATCAGGAGCTTGAGCAGAACCGAGGGGTGACGCATTGGTCACGAAACAAGTTCATCCTGTGACTTGTAGTCTTATCCCTTTGCAATGGTTCTTGTTGTATTAGCCATGTGCTTCCATTCCGCAGCACACCCAGGAGAAATTGAGACGGGTACAGGCGGCATATCGAAAGGCGAAGTGAAAATCCATGCCACGTCACCTCACCACCAACGAACGGACACGGGTCATACTAAGCCGGGGAAGGGTGTGTGTCAAGAGATGTGACGGTCCGTGGTCAGCCCGTTGCCACGAGGTTTGCAAGTACTGGCGTATTTGCCAGCGCCGTGCTGGTGGTAGTGTATTATCATGTATTCGTCTTCAACCTCATATACCGTGAGGCAGCCTGTATCCAACCTCCCCGGCCCTCAAAAAGGCCGCGTGTATCCAACAGTATATACTAATATCTACAATGAAACAACCCCAGAAGTGTCAAAAGGAGACGTGTGTAAGCACCAAACACTACCAGACAGACCCTACGCCCCCTTGACATACACACTCAACCGATTTCCATTCCCGCACAACGCACCCCCATCCCCAGCGCACGCCATCGAGCACTCCGCCGCCGCGGGCGCCTCAACAGCGCCCTCACCAAACACATTCCCGCAGTAGCACTCGCGCCCATACTCGGCCCCAAAGTACTGATACCCCTCGCAGAACGCGGCACACGCCTGCAGCGTCAGCTCGTCCGACGCCAAGGTCTCCGCACCCAGAGCGCGCACGCCCGTCGCCTCGGTCATGCACTTGTAAAACGTCCACCCCCCCTCGACCGTGGCCGGTTGGGTCGGCTCGCTCGTCGACGGGCTGGTCGTGGTGGTGGTGGCGGGGGCGTCGTCCGTCTCGTACAGCTCAATGCGGTTCGGCCCGCCGCAGTACTGGGCCGGGTTGCCCGAGCAGGGCATGGAGCAGTCGTCGAGGGAGGCGTTGGTCGAGGTCGCGTGGAGCGTGTTGCTGCAGTAGCACTCGGCGGCGTACTCGGTGCCGAAGTACTTGTAGCCCGTGCAGAAGGCGGCGCAGTTCTCGAGCGTCATGTTGTCGCCCGAGGTGTACGTCTTGGCCTCGAGGGCGCGCACGCCGGTGCCCTCGGTCCAGCAGCCGGCGTGGGTGTAGGGGGAGACGGTGGGGGTGCGGGCCAGGGTGGCGGTCGGGGTGGACGGGGCGGTGGTGGTCGTGGCGGCTTGAGAGTCTGTTAGGGATCCGGGTAGATGTATTGGTGGCCAGGCTATGCCGTCTCACCTTCCGAGGATGGGACGGCCGTGGAGGAGACGCTAGACAGTCTGTAGAGCTCCAGACGGTTGCCGGCGCCGCAATACTCGTACGGGTCACCACCGCACGTCATGCTGCACTCGGTCACAGGAGCCGAGACACTGCCTGCGTTTAGGCTGTTGCCGCAGTAGCCTGTCATACACGTTAGAATCTCATTTCAGGGGGGCCAGACTTAGTGTCACTCACATTCGCGGCCGTACTCAGTGCCGAAGTAGGTGAACCCGGCGCAGTACGTCGCGCAAAGCTCCAGAGTCATCGCGTCATCAGCATACGCCTCCTTGCCAGAAAGTGCCCGGCCAGCAGTCGCCTCCGTTTGGCATCCGACAAACGTGTAATCGCCCACGGTAGGCTTGACGGCCAGGCTGCCCGTCGGTGTGGGAGTAGCAGACGTGGTACGGGTCGCAGTCGTCGAGTACAGCTCGAGGCGGTTTCCGGCGCCGCAGAACTCGGTCGGGTCACCACCGCAGACCATGTTGCACTCCTCGGCGGGGGCCTCGGTGCTGCTGGAGTGCAGACTGTTGCCGCAATAGCATTCCCTGCCATACTCGGTGGCCCAGTAGTCAAAGCCAGTGCAGTTGGTCATGCAGGACTCGAGGGTCATCTCGTCGTAGGCGAATGCAGCACCGCCGAGTGCCCGAGCGCCCGTCCCCTCGGTCCAGCAGTCGACAAACACGTAGCCACCGACAGTGGGCTTGACGGCAGGCGTCGGGGCGGCGGTCGAGCTGCTGGAGCTGGTGATGGTGGTGGAAACACTGGCCGAGCTCGAAACCGGAACGGAAGTAGTCGACGAGGGAACGGCGGTGCTGGACGGTGCGGTAACATCGGAGCAGGTGGCGCCACCGGTAAAGGTGCCGCAAGTGCCCCCAAGATCGCTAGCCTTGTTGAAGTCGTCCGTGTAGGCGGTGGCGCCCGAGCCAGCGGTCACGCTGATTCTAGCATTGTAGCTGAGACCGCCGGGGATGGTGAAGCTGCCCGAATAGAACGTGTACTGGCCCACGCAGTCACCTTTCGTCATCACGACGGCGGCTTCATTCAGGGCCGGGACCGGATTGCCGTCGGCCGTGTTGCGGGGGGTCAAATACGAGACGCTCAGGTTCATCGGGAGATCGGCAATGTCGTTACGGACCTACATCTCAGTCAACACCCACGCCAGTTGCGGCCAGGGAGTAAACTTACCAGGGCAGACACAGTGAGAGACCCGGCACCTTGGAGCAGGCAGCTCTGGGGCTTCTGCAGGACAACGGCATCAGACATCGGGTACGAGTTGCCATTGTTGTCGAATGTCTGGCTCGATCCGTCATTCAGGTTCATAACAAGCGTGAACGACGAGATACCGGCAGCAGTCGGAATGGTTGCTTCAATGGGGAAGAACTAGGACTGTCAGCGCTAATGGCGAATCATGTCTGCGGGACCAGTACGTACGCCAAAGGTGTCATCAAAGCCGGTAGAGACACCCTGCAGAGTGGCCGTCGTGGAGCAAGTGGCGGACGATCCGCAGCTGTTGCCGCCGTTACGGTCCTTCCAGGTAAGAACAACGTTCTTGATGGAGCTCGCTGGCAGCTCCGTGGTCCTGACCCTGATGGAGCCAGTCAAGAGGAAGGTGGTACCGCCCGAGTTCAGGGTCAGTTGCATGTCGACCGGCTTGACGGCATAAGGCGCGATGGGCTCGGTGAGGGTGACGCCATCAGGGACCACGTCAATCATCTTCTGCAGCACGGTCTGGCAAGTGTTGCGGAAGACAGTGGGATCGGTCATGGTGTTGATGGTGGCGTTCCCGTCTGAGCTGTAGACCTTGAAGTCGGAATGGCGGCCGACGCCCACAGCCGCGCCAACAACAAGCGGGTTGGTCGTGGTGCCGGAAACATATTCGGTGGCCACCTTGTTGTCGTACGCGGCGTTGGTCGTATCGAAAGCAGCCTGGCCGACGGAGGCGGGGACAATCTGCGGAAACTCGGTGCTGTGGACAGAGCCGAGGGTATGGCCGCAGGCGACAAGCTGGATCATCTCGGTGGCGGTGAAGCCCATGCGGTCAAACTGTTGCCTGAAAGTGACGACAGAGTTCTGGGGCTGCGGAACGCCGGCGCTGCCGGCCGAAGTAGCGTCTTTGCGCCCCAGTCTCAGGGGAACGACGGGGCCACCGCAGGAGCGAACCGAGGCGTATACTCCCGCAGCGATCAGGTCAGCCAAGCTTGACCTGGAGGTCAAGTAGTTGCCGTAGAACTGGAGCGTCGTGCCGTGGCCGGGGCCCGTGTTCTCGCCGTTGTTGAGCTCGAACTGCAGCGAGCCGTCAACGCCACCAGTGCCGAAGTAGCGGTTGTGCGGTGACATGTCACTGTTCAGAGTTAGCGTTCCGTAGAAGCAGATGCAATCCAACAAGGGCTCCAATGCGCCTTTGCCCTTGATCGTGGCACTCCAAGATACCAACGACCCCGAACAATATTCACATTGCCTCTGTCCAAACTCCTATCCCAACGCGCCCAAAGGAAACAGCACCTACTGGAAACCCACGCGCAGCCACTCGCTGGCCGTCACGCGCCCCGGGCCCGCGGCTTCGTTGTTGCAAGGCGTGATGATGTCGTTGAACAGGCTCCCCTGGACGCCCTGGAGCTGGTAGACGATCTCCTCCATGTGGTCGGTCGCGGCGGGCCATGTCGGATCAGCCCTGCCGGACTGGGCCGCGAGGGACAGCAGACCGGCAAAGACTGGCACTTTCGTTCGCATGTTGGGCGAGGGTTCAAAACATTAGATTACGAATAGGCGTAGAGTCGTTTTGGGGGATTCTCGAGGAACCGAACGAGTGGACGGGAACTCGATTGCGCGACCCCCAACGTGGCGGTCTAGGACGGAAAGATTCGAGCACCAACGGTCGAGGGATCTTCACTCCGTATAACGAATCGACGGAGCAGCGCGACCTGGTGAGGCCAGGGGAAAGCGAGAGGAGAAGACCGAGACGGTCAAGGTCGAGCAAGAGATGGCGAGCGCATGTTGCTCTGAGAGACGCGCATGTTGGGCCCGATGTGTTTTTCATGACGGTCCCCCAAGGCGCTCAGCCATGAGGTCTCGGCGGGACGATGTGACCCCCTTGCGTTCAGATCCCAGCACATCCCCTGTCACTCGTATTTCTGCAGGGTTCTCGGCTCGAGATTTCCAGGGCCAAGGGACGCCAAGTGCTTCTTGGACCGAAACGGGGTTCGTCTGATTGGGCCGGGCGCCAGCTTATCGATTCCAGCTTCCAGCCGCATCCCGCCCTTTTCGGTGGGCTGTTCGTGCCTTGTGGAGCTGGGATTCGCTTGACCCCGTCGCTATTGAACGCCGACTGTTCTGGGCTGCAGTTTTCGTCCGAGCCGGCCACGTCAACGGGATGCGGCATCAATGCCATTCTGGTCCCAATCCGCCGGCCGACGAATCGTTCCATTTCTCTTCTCTGCGGTGCCGGCATCCGGTGGAGGTCCGCAGTGGAGTCGTGGACAGCATGCGAGTTGGCAAGCTGTTGGCAACCACCGCGAGGTTCTGCTGCTGCTCGTGTCTGCATGTTGCTGTGGTGGCACAGAGAGGGGGTTCCTGGTCCTCTCGCTTCCTGGTCGGCCGATCTCCCGACGCCGCAGTCGTATCCGATCTGGGTCGGAGGGCTTGGCATTCCCCGGGCCCCCCATGCTCCGATCCCCCACGTGGAATCCCGTCGTGCCACTTGTGCCGGAAATCCGGGGCCTTGTTGCTCAAGACATGTCTCGAGCGTTATTGACTTGCTGGGTGCAGGATCCCAGAATCCGAGAGCAGATCGGAACTGAATGCGAATTTGAGGTTCCACACTGGCAGCCGTTCGATGCTCTCTCTCGCGCCTTCCTTGTCGACCACTTGCAGCCGGGAAGGAACTTGAACCGTCTGGGGCTCGAAGGGTCTCCGCTCTCAACAACCGAAATTCTTCCCATCCGCCTTCAGCAATCCAAATATCACATCTCGTTCACTAACACACTCGGTTAATAACCATGCGATCTTGACAGTGTTTGAAAGCAACCAGATGGTCGGAGATTTCGACGACACCATGTCAGGCTCAGTATCAGCATCAGGGCTGTCTCTGGTTCCTCAAAACTACCTGGTACCGATCCCACAATGGGCGCCCGTACGGAGAAGGAGCAAGGTCACAACTGGGAGGGCATGGGAAAAATTGCAAATGAGCTATGCCGACGAAAAGCCCCTTACACCTTGATCTGTCCCCGAGAGAGCCATGAGCGCTGTGAACTGCCGCCGTTTGGCGCAGAAAGGCGGCTCTTGCACTCAGGAAGGAGCGTAATAAAGTAGAGAAACAAGCTCGGGATATAAAGGCAAGCTGGCCAAAAAGAACATACCCCTCCGGGGAGTCGAACCCCGCGCAACGGAAGAGCTCTGCTTGAGAATCCGCTATGTTAACCGATACACCAGAGAGGTCTCCGTTGTTTGTTGACGATGGGAGGGGGAATCTCATTCATAGGCTAGTGGGTGGCTGCCTGGCGTGTGTTGGGATGGAAGGCGCGGAGGCGGCTGCAACTTCCCGGAGCAAACAACCGAAGAGGAGCAAACGAAACTTGGAAGGCGAAAGGGCGAACAAAATTCACGTACTTCCCTTACGCTTTGAGACGTTCGGGCTGCCTACCTAACATCGGCCATATCACAATGAAGGTGCGGGTTTCCGACCCCTCCGCTACCCAATGGAACTGCTTACATTCCCCCCAGGACATCCTCGTTGCCGACAGGTACCGTCTTGACCGTAAACTGGGCCAAGGAGGTTTCGGCCTTGTCTATTCCGGTACAGCTGTCCCTCCTTGCTCCTGCCGTCGCTGACCCGAGCAGGGACCGATCTCCAATCTGACGAGAAAGTCGCCATAAAGGTCGAATCCATTGAAAATGGCCCAGACGAGCTCCGAGACGAGGAGAAGGCATACGAGGCGCCGTCCGGTGGGGTCGGCATCGAGAATTCGCCCCCTACATCAACTACACCCGGTCCCTCGGTTTCGACGACAGGCCCGACTACTCATATCTTCACGGGCTTTTCCGTCACCGATTTAAAGCGGAGGGCTTCAACTTCGACCATGTCTATGACTGGACGGAGAAACTTCAAAAAAAGGTTGAAAGATATCCAGGGCAAGGTTGATAGCTAGCTGTGATTGAATCTGAGCTGCGACGGTGCGCTCTGGTACTGTATGTAAGACTCTATCGGGATAGATGTTTCTTAGGGACGCTTTTCTCAGTTGACATACTTGAAGGGATGGTGACTTTTCCTGCGCTAAGTATAGGTATCAGCCGCCCACCACATTCCACAGTCCAAACCCCAACGTCTGCACAACCCCTATATAAGGCGTAGAGCCTTGTCTCACCTGACTAAACATACGGCGTCTTATAATTACGATAAGCCAAAGAAAGTAAAGCCCGCGCTGTAAACCCCCCCACCCGAACCCCTCTCCACCTCCTGCCGTCCTGCCAAAACGCTGATAATGAAAGGTTCGAACCCAAGAACCACCCGACCACCCGGGAATAGAAAGTGTACCAACAGTTGGCCGCCGGTTGTCGTTCCCAGCCGTTCCCCACGGGACGACTCTGGCGCAGTTGAGCCCTACGACCGAACCGGCCCCCGACCTCAACCACCGCGACCACCACCTGCACGCGACCACCCGACGACGCCGCCGCCGCCGCCGCCGCTGCTGCCGCTGACGCCGCCGCTGACGCCGCCCTTTTCGCCGGAGCTCGAACATTCACAGGCGCCTCCGTTTCCAAAGCCGCCGGCGACGAGCTTCAACTCGGCCAGCTTGGCGGCGGCTTCCGCGATAAATTCCAAGTCGCGTTTGGATTTGTTGTTGTTGTCGTCATCGTCTGTATCCTGGCGCTTCGCGATCACGGCGCCGAGCGCAGCACCGGGGGCGCCATCGACGGTGGCAAAGTCCCCGACGTCGCCCTCGCAGTTTTCCGCCGCGACGACTTCTGAGGTCGCCTTGTCGACGCAATAGAGCTCGGCGGCGGCCTGGCAGGTCAAGGCGAGGAACGCGGTCGCCGCGACCTGTAAAGATGGTAGCGTGATGTGTGTGCGCTTCATGTTGGGAACATTCGCGTCATGGGCGTCATGAGAGAATGCAATGGTGTTGCGGGGTGGCTTCGCATATCTTTGCTAGAACGAAGGGGCAAACTCGCTTCTGGGGAAGGCTAGTATGGAGAGAGTGAAGTCCATCCGCGAGGGACAGCTCAGCTGTCAGAGCTGAGGTCTCGGAGGAACTCGTTGTCGTTGAACTGCGCCACAGTGGCTGTGCGCTGATCAAAGGTGGCTGCTGCTTTCTTTGCCCCACCAACGCCAAGAAGTACCCGTCCGTTACTTCCATCGTACGTCATCGTGGACCCTGAACTGGACCCGAAGAAAGACGACGGAAACAGATTCGTCATGGACCCGGCGCAGCACAGGGAAACCGCGACGTTTCAGCGATCAGATCTGCGATGGTTCCGCTGGGACATGTGGCAAGCGACACCGTGATTGGGTTGAACCGAGAAACCAGGGCAGATCGCAATGCGGATTGGACTTTGTTGGTGGGCCCCGAGTGCGGTCTTTGACGGTCGAGTTGTGGCCCTTGTGACAGTGATGCAACAGGCCGCAAACGCCGCAGCCGTTGCTCGGCCCAGGAGGAGGGCCTGGGGGGGTTGCCCGGTGCTTTGGGCCCTCCGCATCTCCATATGGCCGCTTCCTTTTAAGGTCTGACGTGGGGAAGTCGTTTGTTTCAAACGAACTCGAACTTGAACTCTTTTCTTCTCTAGATTCAACCAACTGCCCTGAAATGCCGTATCTGCGGCATCAAGGACCCATCATCGATTTTTATAGCTGCTGCACCGGATAACCACGGAACATTCTCGACTGCACCCGTGGACACACCGCACTTCCCAAATCTTCAAAAACCTCGAAACATCGACAAACAACCCATCAACACCATGGGCGCGGCCAAAGGCATAGCCCTCCGGGGCGTGCAGTTCTTCATCCGCACCATCCAATTCTGCTGCGCTGCCATCGTGCTCGCCCTCTTCTCCTACTTCCTGGCCACCCTCCACAACCACGACATGTCCATCAGCGTGTGGGTGCGCGCCGTCGAGGGTATCGCGGGCGCCGGCGTCCTCTACACCATCCTCGCGCTGCTCATGCTCTGCTGCATCCCCGGCCGCTCGTTCCCGTCCTTCGTCATGATGGTCCTCGACGTGGCCTTCATCGGCGGCTTCATCTACATCGCCGCCGTCAACCGGGGCGGGGCGTCGTCCTGCAACGGCGAGGTCGACACGCCGTTTGGCAAGGGGAATGCGGATACCAACGTGGTGGACAACGGCAGCGGCGGGTTCACGGCGCTGCCGAGCTTGCGGCAGGCGTGTAAGATGGAGACGGCGTGTTTGGCAGTGTCGATTGCTGCTGTGTAAGCCTTGTTTCTCTCCCATGCATACAAACCCCGGGCTAACATGCTTTTCCTCGGCAGCATCTTCTTCGCCCTCTCCCCCTTCGTCAGCCTCGCCCTCGTCCGCCACCGCCGCAAGGAGATGCGTTTCGGCCCGTCCCCGGCCAACGACTACACCGAGGGCTACGGCGGCCGCAAGCGCTTCAACTTCTTCGGCCTCGGCCGTAAGCGCACCGCTGCGGCGGAAGCCCCCCCCAACCCCACCGTGCTGCCGGAGCACTCCACCCCGGATGACTTGCGCCATAGTTATGCGACGGAGCGGACGCGGGTGCCCAGCAGGGGCGGATATGGCGGGCTGGGCGACGGCGAGAAGTATGATACCATCCCCTTGGGAAACTACCCGAACGCGAGTCGGTACCAGAACAATGGCGGAGTGTCCCGGTAAGGAGCACAAGGCGGACCAGCTGTACTGAGAGGACTGAGATGGATGGATGGTAGCGATGACCTGGCTGGGGTTAGCAACTAGAGTGTAAGATGAGGATTGGCTTACATGTATCTGGAAGAAGCTCCAAGCGGAATTCCAAGGGAATAGAAAGTCTAATACAGCACTTGCCTTTGATCACACACACCAACCACTTGAAACATGCATACGACCTCTATTTTCTCTATCCCATACCCTCACTGCCCCTTCCGCCCCTTCGCCGTTTCCCTCTCCCGCTCCCTCTCCAGCGCCACCCTCCGCCTCTCCTCCCACTTCTCCCACCCGGCCTGGCACAGATCCTCCACCACCACCAGGTCTCTTATCCGGAACCACCTCGCCAGCGGCATCTCCAGCGCCCACGCGACCATCCCCGTCTCCCTCATGAGGTATGTCACGGCGAACCAGGCCGCCGCACACCCCGCTCCGGCCGCGCACCCGGCCAGCACCTGCCGCACGCTATGGTACCCCAGATACACCCTGCTCCACGCCACCAGCCCGGCAACGAGCAGCGCGCCCGCGCTCACCACGGCGCGCTGCGCCAGCGTCCAGTGCGAGTGCGAGTACGCCTCAATGGACGCGTTGACCGCCGCCAGCCCGCCCGTCCTGTACGCCCGGTGCACATCACCAAGCCCGGGGCCGCCGTTCTCCTCCCCATTCTTCTTATTCTCCCCGTTCCCAGATCTCCCGCCCTTCGCAGCAGCAGCAGCGAAAACAACATTCCGCCCCGCCTTCACAGGCCGATGGCGCACGCACAAAAACAAACTGACCGCCACGGCCCAAAACACAGCAAACTGCGCGTGCGAGCTGGGCATGCCGTACCCCTTGACCAGCAACTCGCCGCCCGAACTCCCGCCCCGGACCACCAGCCGGGGCCGCTCCTCCTTGATGAGGCGCTTGAGCGCGAAGTTGACGGCCTCGCACGCCAGCTGGCCCGCGAACATGAGCAGCACCTCGGCCTCGCGCGTCGACCAGAGGAGAGTCGCGTAAACGACGCAGAGGGCCTGCGGGAGGAGGGAGAGGAAGGCCGAGAGGGTTGAGAGGGGGTCGGTTGGGTTCTGGGGTAAAATAGGGGTTAGTGGAGAAGAGGGGAGGGAAGGTGGGGGGGGGGGGGACGGACGTAGTAGACGTGGGTTAGGGAGAGGGAGGCGAGGGGGGTTATGTCGTCGGCCATGGTTCGGGATTCGACGCGGATGATGGGGGACGGAGGGGAGGATGAGCTCGGGTTGGAGGCGGGTGGTGAAAGTCGGTTGGGGGTTAAAGTAAAGCTCTAGTTGTTGAGCTAGCGCATTGTGGTTTAGTGTTTCTCAATCCCGAAAAAAGTATCGAATTAGGTTGCGCCGGAGGATGTCGTCGTTCCCGAGCTGATGATGTTGGTTGCACCAAGGGGAAGGCTGGCTGCTGTCCAAGACAGACCCGACACACAACACGGCTTGGCAGCAGCGGCCAATCGGTCCAGGCCGCCTGGAGCGGCCCCATAAATTGCAACCCGGGGTGGGGCATGCGGAGCAACGCCAGCGTCGGGCAGTGGCCGAGACGAGTCATCGATTGCAGCCCGGTCCCGGTCTCGAATCTGTGTGCGACTGGATGCAACTCTGCGTTTGGGAGCGCGAAGGAGTGGTTTGCCCCTCGGCCTGGCTCCAGTTCTTTTTTTTGGTCTTTTTTGAGATGCCGCCATGACATTGCAAACCCAAAACCCACCGCGCTTCTTTTCCACGCCGCTCTGACAAATTCTCGACGAGCGGGGCGAAGACTTCGAGAATCTACGAATCCGCCAGATCTCAAAATCCCACGGCCGGGACCGCTTCTGCGCATGGAAATTCTGCACACATCTCTTCCGTGGCTGGGCCGGGACTACGGGTGCAGGTAGCAGCACATAACAGGCACATCCCACCGTCGACCACGCCAACTCGACCCGAGAGGAGTTCGAGCCAGTGGGACGACTCAGGAAATGGCCGACGACCTCGATAACCCGCGCGATGATGAGCTCGGCGCCCTTTCTGCCATCTATCCCGAGATACAGCAACTTCGTCCCGATGACCCGTACACCATCGCCCTCGACGTGCCCGTTAACCCATCGAAAGCCGTGACCGTCTTCTTCCCCGCCACAGGCGACGATGGGCTAGCCCCCAGCGCCAACGGTGCGCCGAACGCCGCCGTTGCTGCTGGCCCAGGCCAGCAAGGCGCCATCGACTCTCACGAGCTAGCACATCTGCCCTCGGTGCACCTCGAGATCACACTGGGCCCCCAATACCCCGCCGAACAACCCCCGCAAATCACCATCTCGACCAGCCCCCCATGGCTCCCCGCCGAGACGATTAAACAGCTCGAGGATGATGCACCCCGGCTGTGGGAGGAGATGGGACGGGATATCGTTGGCTTCACATACATCGACCATGTGCAGCAGGCGGCCGACAACGTGTTTGGGCTCGTGGACGAGAAGGGCTCGCTCGAGGTCGATCCGAGGCACAAGATTGCCATCTTGGACTACGACATCAAGGCGAGGAGGGCCGCGTTCGAGAAGGAGACATTTGATTGTGGGGTGTGTTTAGGTATGTTACCCTGTCTTTGTCGGGTGCTCTGTTGGGACGGGAGAACCAGGGTTCTCTTTGTGTGCCCCTGAACTGCCCGTGAAACCCTTCATCCGAGTCGATCATTTGTTCTGGATTTTGTAACATTTACTAACAGGTCCTAGAACCCAAAAAAGGCTCCGTTTGCCATCGCATGCTGGACTGTGGACACGTCTTCTGTGTCGCCTGTCTCCAGGACTTTTACAATAATGCCATCAAGGAAGGAGACATTGCGGCAGTAAAATGCCTAGCACCCAGCTGCGCAAAAGATCGTGCAAAAGCGAGCTCCGCTCCCGGCAAGAAACGCAAGAAGCCCCGGACCTTCATCAACCCCAGCGAGCTGTTGCAGATACCCCTGGACCAGGAGACAGTCAAACGCTACGTGACGCTCAAGTACAAGGTCGAACTTGAGTCTGACAAGAACACAATCTACTGCCCCCGGCAGTGGTGCAACGGCGCTGCGAGATCCAAAAAGCACAAGAAGCCCCAGGGCCTGGAGCTGGCCGAGGCATCTGACGAGTCGGCGTCCGAAGACGACGACGACGACGAGGATCACCCAGATGGGGAGGGCAAGTCCAAGCCCTACAAACCCGCCGACGAGCTCCTGGCCATCTGCGAGGAATGCACCCTTGCTTTCTGCAGCCGGTGCTACCAGTCATGGCACGGCGAGTTCTTCCGCTGCATCCCGCGACGCGACAAGTCGGAGCTCACGGCCGACGAGCTGGCCTCGCTTGAGTACATGAGAATGCACACCACGCCGTGCCCTACGTGCGGCGTGCCTGCGCAGAAGACGCACGGCTGCAACCACATGATTTGCAATCGCTGCCAGTCGCACTTCTGCTATCTCTGCTCTTCCTGGCTTGACCCCGGCAACCCATATCAGCACTTCAACGAGTCGCCTGACGGCCGCGTTACGGGGTGTTATATGCGGCTGTGGGAGCTGGAGGAGGGGGACGGCGATGATGTCGGCATCGGGTTTGCGGGGGGTGGCGGCGGCGGAATCGGTCGAGCTCCCCCTGCCGCCGTACCTGTTCGAGACCTCATCCCTGAAATCGAGGAGCCCGAGGAGGACGAGGACGAAGCCCAAGCTGCCAGGCACGCGGCCGCAGCGCCGCCTCAGGAGGCACACGCCAACGGCGGGCAAGTCGGCATTGCGCGCGAGGGTCCTCTCGTCCTTCGGATTGCCGCCAACCAACCAGGTGGGGCTGGACGCGGCGGACCTCGAGGCCGACAGCCTGCCGCGCCAGCACCGCAGCCTGCAGTGCCCCAAGCACCGGGAGCAGCTCGAGGAGGAGCTGCTAGGGCAGGGCGGAATCAGCAGCCCGGAGCGCGAGGCGGAGGACCCCAACCGCAAGCCGCCCGCGGCGCAGGCCCAGGAGCAGCAGCGCAGAGGGGCCAGCGCCCCGGGGCAGGGGGTGCTGCCGCCGGACAGCACAGAGGGCGAGGTCGAGGCGGCGGCGCGGGTCCTGCGCATCGGCAACATAACAATCACCCAGCAAATCAGATCGGGCGTATGCCGCCTGACGACGTCCTCAATGGGAACCTGGTCGAGGGTTGGGGCGACGGCGAGCTGGACCCGGCGCAGCAAGAGTGGGTGAGGCAGTTCGTGATGCGTGCCCTGAACGACGAGGAGGATTCTGGTGATGACATGTGAAACTTTGAGCGGTATTTGCTGTCAGGACTTATTTACTACTATTACCATTGCTGTTGGGCAGCGAGAGATACCCCCCGATGGATGATGACACATGAGACATAGAAACCAGATATCAGATACATACAGGATGCAGACCAAATACGATCTGATCTAGGATGATGAACAAATGGAACAGGAAACGTCCCTCGTGCCACTCACTCGCTCCCCTTGCCGGGTCAACGGCGCAACGTGGTCTCTCTGTCCCTCTGCTTGTGTTGGTTCGAAGCTACAGTACTACCCCTTTCGTCACCGCGGAGTGTCGTCGTGGTCATCGCCCCTTGCTTGGGTTAAGCCCAAGCCTCGCTGCAGGTTCCACTGCTGCAGGAGGAGATTGCAGGAAGCAGGGAGCCGAGGCACGGCTGGCTGGCATCACAAGGTGTCTACTATATGTCTTGTTACGTAGAACCTGCATACAACAGTGTCTGGTTCCAGCAGCTGGTAATGCATATTTCATATCACACATGGCCTGATTGATCCACGAGTAACATGCAGTTCCGTCTTCCCTGCGTCGTTAAGCCAACCCCTTAACTGTGTACTTGTGAGCAGGGGGGTGGGAAGGTTCCGATCAAGGGTGATAGCTATTGGGGCGGGAGGGGGTCAGTCAGATATCTACGCTGCCTGCTGTTTTTTATAACCCTGTGCTGGAGTCGACACCATCGAGTTGCGATGCAGCTCAACCCAAAAAAAGGTCTCTGTGGTGTAATGGGCAGCATGTGGGAGACGGCTTGGACTGGTAAGGTTTTAACTCCCAGTAAACCTGGAGAGGCTAAGTTCCCTTGGCCACTAGTTCGATTTCAGGGCAGAGGCTTTTTTGCCTCTGACTTTCTTTCAGCTGAGGTTCTCGGTCCTGCTGTGCAGGCTTTTTCTTTTGCATTTCCGGGTCCTATCATGAGACGAAATATATGCCCTTCTGCTTCCAAGTCTTCTCGGGGAGGGCGAGGCGCCTGTCTCCTGTGTTAGGTAGGTCTCGATTGTCCTGAGACACTTGCTCAATAATTGCCGTCAACAGAGAATCAAGAGCCCCTTTCTCCCTCCCTTCGTCGACACTCATGTATAAGGCGCTAATCGAGGGATTCAAGATCAATGCCCTACACCATGAGTGTTGTATGTGGTCCCATAGGGCTCCGGCTGGCCTCCCTGTTTACCTTAGATATCGTCCATGAAGCTGGTACCGCCTTGCGTTTGCTTCCTTTTCGCTCTAGACGTCCTTTGTTGTTGTGCGTAGTGCATCCCAAACGAGACACTCGGAGAATATCATCCTGCCTGCAATGGCTGGGTGACATTGGCTTCCCCACGAGGGGATAAATGGGCTGCGCTGCGGTGTTACTTCGTTTCTGCTGGCTGATATGGGCTTGCGGTCTGTGGTCTGCTTGTTTCGTTAACCCATAAACCTGTTCTCACTACGAAGTACTTGTTCCGCCGTACGAGTGTGGCGGCCAATACTACAGTAGATGTGTGGTCTTTTTGGAGGATATCCCCGTTCTTCGTCTACCGAGTATGTACGGATCGAAGTTAATGCCATCTACCCTCCACTGATACTCAAGGGGAAGAAGGTACTTGTCTTCCGCCGCTTCTTCGTACCGCATAGGATAGACTTGCTGACCAGCCAGCTTGTTCTGGGGCTTCAAGCCAGCCAGCCAGCTAACCAGTCAGGCCTCGCAGGTGGCGGATCGGTACTGAGTCGATCCGAACCGGATCAACAACATCAGCCAGCCAGCCAGCCATCCATCCAACCAGCCAGACAAACCGGCGGACAGACATGCAGTGCCACCGTCCCCTCCACCGTTCCATCTGCCCTGAGCCACCGCCGCAGCCGTCCATCCTCTCCCCTCCCCGCCTCTCTCCATCGGCGCGCCGCATCCACCCAGACCAAACCAGCGACCTCAACAAAACGGGGTAAGTTCGGCCTCCTCCTCCTTCCCTCAGCTCAGCCGAACCGCCCACTGACCCCCGATTAATCTAGCACACACAGGAGGTGTGTTACCCCTTTCGGCCTCCTCCCCACCGCCCAGAAACAGGGTACCTTCTCTTCTCGTCTCGCGTCTTGCCTCATCCATCCAGGGAGAGAGGGAGAGGGGAGAGAGAATACCACAGTAGAGTGCCAGTGGCGATGGGGAAACTGGGGGGGAGAAGGGGGAGCCAGCCAACGGCGCAGGAGAGCGGGACCTCACCCACCGCCTTTCCACCACCCCTTCCCTTGGACTTGACTCCCTTTCAATGAGAACCACCCCCCGACCTCTCTCACTGACCCTGTTTTGATATTGCAGCATTGTTAATCATGAGCGAAGAAGAGAGTTACATGCCGAGTCGTGCATACTGGTCAAGGACCTCATGAGGAAACGCATCGCAACGGCCTGCGAGATACCCCGACTTGGGGCCTTGCCCCCGGCTTCCGGTGCCCAATGCCATGCCCATGCATGCTCTGTTTGTAATTGGATGCCCCGTGAGCCGTCGGTGAGGGAAAGGGACGACGACCAAGCTCGCTCGCTTGCAGTCCGCTCACCGTTCTCACCCCCCTCACTCCGCGATCGATGGCCGTGCCACGGCATTGCCTGCCGGTGGTAATTCCGGATCTTGACCTCGGAAGTAACCCTGAGAAGGGGGGGGCCATCATGGGCAGGCAGGGCAGAACAGAGGCAGAGGATGCTGTAGCATGTCCAGGTGGTACCCGCCGGGGTTGCGACACTCATTCCCCACAGATCGTGCGATGTGCCCAGTCTGTCTGGATGTAACTGTACATACACACAGACGATCTTATTGCTGGGTACGGAACGAACGAAAGGCATCTCTACCCAGAGCCAGGCCGGACCAGACCGGGCTGGATGATGGATGGATGCCGGTTCCTGCGTTGGTGGCCAGCCTCGACGGACGCGAGGCGGCCAAACAAGGGCCCGACGCCCCATCGCATCGATCCATTTTCGGGTTCTATCTTGTTCAATATTTGGCCGGTACCAAGCTTGCAGAGCCTTTTCCACCTGGAATTCCCTGTTGTCGGTGTGATGGTCAACAAAAGGCCTGCCTGGGTCGTCACTTGACGCTTCCAGATGCGGTCGAAAACGGGAACCAGGCAGAGGACATGGATGGCGCGCCTTCGGTACTTGTTTCTGCAAGCGCACCCACAGGGGGCCGTGGGCTCTGATCCATGGGTACATTCGGGCCGGGGAGGAAGGAGAGTGGGCGCGATCTCCCTGGCCATGACTCCTTCTCTGCGCTGCTTGCCCATCTCGTCGTGGTTTCTCGGAGTTGACGTTCGAAAAGGGATGGCGACCCGTGATGAGGGAAGAAGGGTTATGCGGATCTCGAGTCACGGGAATTGAAGTAGGCCCCGTTTCGCCCAAGCTTCCCTCCCTCGTCTGCGCGACATGCCTTCCTGGGCTGCAAGGTACGCCGGAGGTGGAGCGTTGTGCCCATGACACAGTTTTGCCCGTTGCTGGTGCTGCAACGTCGTCGACCAACAAGGGGCATGTCTCTTTCGGCATGGGGGGGTTTGTGGGTTCGCGTACACAGTAGCGCTCTGCCCGCGTCGTCTCCGCAAATGGAAGACGACAAGCAGAGAGCCAGGGCCAGGGGAGCCTGTTGCCCATTGGAAGAAACAAGCAGGCCGTCGCCCTCACCATCGTCGCGCGTGTTTCGAGCGTTTCGAACCATGCGAATGTTTCAAACCAAACACCCAACAGCGAGTCTGCTGGGTCCGCCGGCCGTTGAATCGTAAGATTTCGGCAATGAGGTTCCGATCGCCCCCCTGCGATGACAATGTTCCAATGGCGGTGGGGAGATCTCGAAGACAGAGGACGGGTCGCTCATGTCTCGGATCTGTGCCGAAATTATCTCTCCACGATCGGCTGACTTGTGGAGGCGACGTCTTTTTTGGAGCAGGGCATGCCCGTTTTGTCCAAAGTCATCAAAGTTCTGGCGGGGAGACCGTGGAAAACCCATGCCAGAAAACGGATGTGGAACTCGTCAGCACCGTCTCATCTCCCGATTTATGGATGGCCTTGTCTGTTTTGGGGAGGAGACAAGGCGAGTTGCTGTTCGCACAATCTCTCAACCCAGACTTCGGTTGACTGAGTCCCTGCGATAAGCATTGAGTCCATTGCCGTTAGGACACTATTAAACTAGGCGGAAACAAAGGCTCACTTTACCACAACAAGCAGAGTCCGGTCTCGGCAGGCCGGGAGTTTTTACACGTCATCTCCGGTCCGTCATCACCGAGCTCCTTTGCCCTGGGTAAGCCTCGGAGTGTCCATCTTGGCATCTTGAATCGAACCCTGTCGGTTGACGAAAGGAGTTTGGGCTGCTAAGCTCGACCGCGTCATCCAGGAACGGGAACAAGGGGTCTGACATGGAGTTTGGACGAACTTTGTCGGATCCACGGCAAAGCAGGCCCAGGCGAGCTGGGACAAGCACCGCGCTTGCGGGATAACCCCTTCAGCAGAAAATCCTCCTCAGACGCTAATTCCGGCTCAGCACAATCCCGAGGTCATTGGCGCGGTGTGGTCGGGTGCTTTGCGGCGCGTTGACAAGCTCACCAGAACAACGGTCGTTGAGAGGGCGCAAGCGAGGCGGACGAGTCCAATCACAGGCGCGAGCAGCATGCGGGCGATAGGAAGACAGGTGGTTGACAGGCCGAGTGGAGAGAAAGGGGGGGACAAGGGGGGCCCGGCGTGGAGCGTGGGAGCGAAGCGTTGCGCCACGATCCACGCAGCCGCACCTTGTTTTTCCAGCTGGGTAATTGACAGCTGCCATTGGCTGGGAAATTGCCAGTGCCGCCGAATCGGCCCTTCCAGGCTAAAGTCACTAGCTCTGTCGTAACGACCCCCCTCCTGTCTGTCGATGCAGCCTGCGGCAGACGCCCCGGATTCGATTGGCAGGGTGCCATCCCGCGAGGGAGTTTTGCATGGCGCCGATGGCTTCCCGCACCCACTGGCACTTCGCAAGTAACGTTGTCACCGCCGGGGAAGCCCCAGCCTCCCGGAGCCCTGGTCAATGGGGTGGAAGGCCTGTTGAGAAGCTGCCGGGTCTGAGAAGCGGCATGTCGGGCCCTTCGACACCAGCAGGAAACACGCGCCGACGACCATGGAAAGCTCGGTCAGACTCCGGCTGGCTCCCCTTTCGTCCGAGCTTGCGGCATGGGACTAATATTCTTGGCGCAAGGCTGGACGGCGCCATGTCTCGGTCGGCCGTCCCGGGCGAGCTCGGCAGCGAACACAGTTGTTGGGCGTCCAATTGCGGGGTACATGCGGACATCGAGGTGGAATTCGCGATCGAAGAGACTCGCCCAAACCCTGGGGTTGACATTGGATGACGGCCGGAGCCGGTCCCCATGTTCTAGAAGTCTTCTTTTATTATCTCAGGAAACACCTTGATCCAGGATCGACGGCATGAATCTGTAGCAAGTAGATTGAGACCAGCAAGTCGGCATTCCGGGAAACTGGTGATGAGTCCGCAGCTGGGGTCGCGAGATGGGTAGGGCTGCAGCCCGTCCGCTCCTCCATCGATAACAGAGACGCGCGGCGCGGGCTAATATCGAGCGTTTCTTTACTTAGAAAGGCCCTCAATATCGCCGCAGCCACCGAGGCAGGCACTCTGATGTAGGCAATTTGTTGATGATCCAGCCGGGCAGACAGCTGGAAAGCTTGGCTGCACGCCCTTCGTGACAGCCGCGAGAATGGAAGCTGACACGCGCTGAGGGCTGGCCCAACTTGCAACCGGCGGAAACAAACTGACAAACCTCTGAAATGCGAATGCTGGTGCCGCCGCCATGCCGTCCTTGGCAAACTTGGGCTTCTGCTTCTTTCCGTCGGCTGCCGCGTTTCGAGATGGGGAAGCGTTCCTCTCTGATGATTCAGCGATACGGGCATGGAAACACCATGGGCCGCAGGAGGCGGTCCTCGATCGAGCAAAGCTCCTCTTTTCAAGGTGGGGACCGACATGTTCGTTTGCTCGGCAAGCCGGAGGAGGTTGCCGAAAGGAGCCTAGACCGTTATCCAGCCGAGCCGAGAGATTCGGAGCTGCAATCTCACAGGCCATGGCCAACTGCCCGCTCCGTGCTCGCATTCTTGGCTTGAGGGTGAGGCCATGATGGGGGATGGGGATCTCGAAAGTTATGATATCGTTGCCGTGTCCGAGTCGAGGGCGTGGTCGGGACACGGGAGATGCAAACCGCTCAAGGTCACTTTGACCATCTGCTTGGGATCAGATGTCATTCCCCGCCATTCGCCAGGGAAAGCGAGGGAGTCGATCTTGCAACGCTGGTCATCGGGCTGGGGTCTGCGGTGCGGCGTGTGTGCCAATGGCAGCCGAGACTTGACAGCCGGGTTGGCTGCAACATCAATCCATCGATGAGGCAGGCTCGGCAGGATGGCCTGCTTGCTTGCCACCTTGACTGACATGGGCATCCGGCAAACTTTCATGACCCAGTGTCTGGAAGCAGACAAAGACACTCCGCGACCAAGAACGGGGCAAGTCCGGGAAGGCGGGGGGGAGGGATGGCGTCTGGTTACCGCTATATTAGCCAGCAAATATAGCCTCAAACCGGTTGTGATAAGATCGAAGGCGAATGGACAATGTCGGTCTGTTCGACGAGACACATGACGGTCTCGCCGAAGTTGTCCGAGAGAGTTATCGTGTGGCTGGTTGCCGAAAGCTCAAAGCATTCAACCTTGGGCTCCTGAAATCGCGAGCTTGCACGGCGGCTCTTGGGGTTTTGGTTTCTGAGAGTGGTGAGTCTTGCGAGTTCTCGTCCCCGTCCGGTCCCCACACCCAGCTTCTTCGCACCAATGGAGCGACGAAGATTCCGCGCGATCAACTCTGACGGCCCGCGGGCGGACCTCGTCGGCCTCTTTTCCGAGAACCTGAAAGGCGCACCCACTGACCACAAGACACCTCGCGAAAGGTGAAATGAGACATGCAGACCCATGAACAAATTTGCGAGAGTGTCGAGAATACCACGATAATTGTCCAGAACAGCTGGCGGGTATTCGGTAACTGGCGCACCTCGATGGCTAATAACCGCTGTCGGCACATGCCCCGGCGACTCGCTGCGAACGTGGCATTCCCCTTGCAGCGCGCACGAGTTTTGCTCATGGCGCGCACGGCCAGCGGCCCCTGTCCTGTGCCATCGCAGCCTGCTGTTCCGTCGAGGCTTGATGCTTGCCACGATGCTTCAGCAACAGCAGCAACAGAGGATCTGGCTGCGCCGGGCAGATGCGCAAGCCTTGGATGCGGGAACAGAGGTCACATCCGCCGCTGCGCTGGGCAGATCTCGCGAAATCCTCCGCCGGCCAGTCCCCTGACTTTGCCCGATGCGATCGCGATTGCAACGTCCGCCCGCACCAAGAAGCTCATCAGACAGTTGCAGTTGCAACGGACAGCCACCGGTAACAGCCGGACGGGCTTGACCTTGACGGACGGGGAGAGGGGGCGGGGGGGA
>MU854419.1:0-25528 GCA_033296685.1 Parachaetomium inaequale | reverse complement strand
ACCGTTTCTTGATGTGCTCCCGTGCTCCCCGTGCGTGTGTGTGTGTCGACGAAGAGGAGAAAAGACGAGTGGGAAAGTTTAAATCCTGGTGTGACGGGACCCGCTCGCCCACACTTCCATCCCGGAGGCCAAGCAACCACTAGCGTCGCCACATCCGGCCACGATGAAGGCGCCCGAACTTGCGAGAGTTGCGAATACTTCGCATGTTATCTCGTAACTGGTGTCGGGCCTTTTGAAAGTTCGCCTCGCGCGTGTCGTGGTTGTGGGTGGCTGAGGATGCGTTGTGCGTTGTGATTCGTGACTTGTCAGAACTTTGAAGCTCGAGGATGCGAACATTCGAAAATGCGGAAATGCGAAACGTTGGAAATTGTGAGCTGTCGGTCGCTCGGGCAAAAGCAAGCTCGTAACTTCCAGTTCAAGACTGCCCGGAACTGAAGGCGCGGCGATGCAGCCGCTGTGCTGTGGGGGGAAGCGCGGCGGCGGCGGCGGCGGCAGTCACAACTGAGGTTGTCGGTCACCCGCAGCCCGCAGCCCGTCACCCGTTGCCGAGTCCGTTTTTAGCAACAGCGGCGGCTGGCACACCTTCCCTCCTGCCCCCAGGTCCCTTCCCCAGCCTGCAGGGCAATTTAAATTTCATTGAATCGCACCCCCCTCGATGCTGCACGTGTGGTCCCCAGAAGACCAATTTGTGACCGACCGAGACCGAAGCGACGGCGAGCGCCACCACGAAAAGTGAGCCCTGCTGACGACGGATACCACGGGCAGTGCGCCCGCCGTTTGATCCATCAGATCGATCAGCTCGGGGCTGCGACTTGATGGAGACATTGGCGAGAGAGAGAGTTGCACGGCACGAATCGAGCAGATCGAGTCGTCGCGATGCCGGGGAGCACGAGCACGAGCACGAGTCCCTGCCACGACATCGACCTGCACCTCTGCTGCACGATGCGGCAAGGAGCATGCTATTGAACAGCGTCCGTCCGAGAGGTCAGCGTGCTGGAGGGAGGTGCTGGAGGGCCTTCGGTTCGGTTCTCCTGGGCCAATCACAGCGCTGTCGTGCTGGCCGTGCAGGACGCAGCAAGCAGCCCACTCCGCGAGCCACAGCCTGCATCCGCTGTGGCATGACCGCGCTCATCATCGCCAGGCTTGTCGGCGGCCGTGGTGAGGGACGCGAGAGAGAGAGAGGGACATGCACGGCGCTCGAGGCTGACTCCTGGCTGACCACGGCGGCTCTACACCTCCAGGCGTCCAGGTCATGTCTGTCGACGACCAAGGCGTTTGCACGTCGTCCTGCCGTGTTCGCCCATGTATGGGACTGCCGTGCCACCACACCTGCAACCAAGTGGCACTTCGATTCGAGGTCGACGTCGATTTGTGGATTTGTGTTGCCGCCCGCCCGCCCTGTGCCCGGGCCGGGGTGTAGCCTCCTCGGAGTCATGGCGCCAGCGGGCCCAGGCACCAACAAGTTCCCATTCGGGCTTGTCGTCGAGCGGCGCCGTTTTGCTCCCTCCGCACTTTTGCTGCCGGATGCTGAAGCGCGTCTTCCCTGCCTGCGCTACGACCGGATCGGGCGGTGCAAGCCGGGGGCACCTGGCCCCCGGCTGTGGAATCTCAACTCCCGCTGCGAGCCCTGGGCTTGAAATCTGAAATCACCGCCGAGAGGGGGAGCACATCATCGGCCGCCGCGTTGCAGCGGAAACCAGGCACGCAGCATTGCCCTCTCCTACCCAGCTGCTTGGGACCATCACCAAACTCCCAACTGCGACATGTGGATGCGATTCTTTGACGCCTCCCTCGTCCGGACACATGCTCACAAAACAACAAGTCAGCCAAACCCTCGTTTATCGCTTTTATGAGCAGCCTTCGCCGATCGCTTGTGTGTCCTTCCTGCTTGAGATGAAGCGAAAGACAGCGCGTCGTGCACGCGGAGCAGATTCGAGACTTGCCTCGGCCCACAACGGCCCCAGCTTCCTCTTTCTGCCGTCAGAGTCCGTCCTTCGGCTCATGGCCGAACCACGGCGATATCCCGGCACAACAACAGTGGCGGCGACTTGGTGTTGCTGGTGATCTCGTTTAGGAATCCCCTACCAATTGCGAGGTCAAAGAGGCGTTCGCAACGGCGGTTGAACCCATCAATAACGACTCTGATATTGCCTTCGCAACGTCCTCCTCTGGGCAGGGGGTGGTTGTGCACATCTCCGCCAACCGAGTTTTGCTGGGGTCTGCCGGTTTCGTCCTTGTCGACCCCTGGTCGACAGTAATCTCGTGAACCGACTTTTTCAACCCCTCCCTCGAGAACGGGGGCCCTTTGTCGGCGCGTTTATCGCCCAACGGTCTTCTAGAAAATTGCGGGTCGCTGGCTGCCCGCCAGCGTCCCTCGGAGGATTCTCGTGCTAATCAGATGCCCCTGTTCCCTCGGCCGAACATGGTCGTCGAACCGGGGCCTGCTGCCTGAACCAGGATTGGGATGGAGGAGGGGCCGAGGGCGGGCGTGCCGTCCTGTCCGCCTTCTTCCCCCCCTCTGATCGCTTGGCTTGCGAAGCAAGATGCGCTCCCCTTTCGCGTCCATTCAGCACCCCCATCCCCACTGCTGCTGGTCATGGTTCTGCTCCGCGGGTCATTCCTCATCCAGCCCGCGCACTGATATTCCGAAGGCCCTGCTGCTGATGTTGCTTCCCGCTCGGCAGAGAACTGGCTGGCAGGACAGGGCTGTCTTCAGTCTTTCATGGTCATCGAGGTACGGACACCTAAACTCACCCCCACCCGTGCCTCTCAAGCCTCGACACCGTCCTCGAAGCTGGCGGCGGCCAACTGCTCATGGGGAACTGTCCGAGGATGGTTAGTGGGGCGTTTGCAGGGCCGAGATGAAGGGGATGCTGCTGTTTGCTTATTTACTTGTCTCCTTCACCATCAACCCAGCAGAAACAAACCATAGCAGCAAATGCCTGAACAAAATGCGTGTGCAATCGCACCCTGGTCCATGATGGGGGGCAGGCCCCGGCCGGTATCTTGCCCCATCTCGACTAGCAAGGACCTCGGGAATGCCTGCCAGATCGCCCCCGTTTCTCAACCTCCTTCCCTGTATGGTTGGAACGCTTCTGCACCGACCCTGCACCCGGTGTTAAAACATTTCCCCAGCAATCCACCCATGAGAAGCCGCTAGGGTAGCCTTGGCCTCGCCGCTCTGCCCTTGCCGCACCCCCTCGGGCCAGTGCCGAAGCCTCTCATAAAACGGCTCTGTCCAGCGCCTGATGGTATTGGCTTATACATACAAGTACATACACATGCCCTACAACCTGGCCGCTGCTTGTGGTCCATTCTTCGCCATCACTTCACCTCGAATCCTCGACCGAAACCCGACCTGTTTTGATCCTGGACTGACAAACTTGACCATTTGCGTGGGCTTTCGTCAAGTGCTTGGCCATCTGGACGCTTTCTGAGAACTCCCCTCGCTGTCGACCACTGGAGAAGACGAGAAGGGCAGCTCCTGTCCAAGTTTAGTTGGCTTTTGGTCCAAGTCTTTTTTGTGTGGCGAAACAGTCAACTGCCCCTGGGGGAAAGGGCATGTTCCCATGTCAGCCACAGCGACCTACACGATGGCAGAGCTGAGGGCTGAATCGCAACACGGCAGCCTGTGGTCCAACTATGGAAACCCCGTGCAGATGACGGGCCGGTTTAACCCGCAGGACCCGTCGGTATCAGTGCCGCCGCCAACATCATCACATCTTGTGCGCCCCAGGAGCCACCACACCATGGACTATCCGCAATACCAGCCGGGCCGGCCCGGCCAGGAGGAGGGCGAGCAGTACGACCGGTACCCGCACCCATCTATGAACATCCCCAGCATCAACAGCCTGAAGCGGCCGTACTCGCAAGTAGACCAGGCGCCGTACACCGAGATGGTCCAGGACCTGCGGGACGACTACAAGCCGCCGAACCACGACCAGAAGCTCCTGTCGTTCAAGAAGGTCGGGGACAAGCACACCATCGTGGACGCCAAGGGCCGCATCCACGAGATGGAGATCGACGCGCAGCTGCACGGCATGTTCTTCCTCTCCGAGTTCCCCTCGTCGGCGGGCGACGGCAACGTGCTCAACGCCGAGTTGACGTGCTACCGGCGCAACCTCTTCCAGATCAGCGGCAGCCTGTGCTTCCCGCAGATCCCGCTGTCGGTGCTGCTCGAGTCGGGCGAGACGAGCCAGATCAAGAACATGGAGGTCAGCATATCGTCCATCGAGTCGGTCGACGGCCACCCGGTGCGCCTCATCGTGATCCCCTGGAAGACGCCGCCGCCGAACTCGCCCGAGACCAACCAGGCGCCCGACCAAGAGCCGCCCACACTGCCCCTGATCCCGCCGTCTGAGGAGGAGGAGGAGACTGGGGGCGATCACTACGCCATCTACCCGATCGGGTGGAGGCGGCTGCAGTTCAGGATGTAAGTTTACTTTTCGTGCGCGAGATTCAAGTTACGGTTGCTAACCCCTGACTCTAGAGCGACGGCGAACAATGGGAGGAGAAAGGAGCTCCAGCAACACTTTGTGCTGCACCTCAAGCTTCACGGGACCCTCGCCAACGGGCAGAAGCTGGTGCTCTCCGAGATGACAACGGCGCCGATTGTAGTGCGAGGGAGGAGCCCGCGGAATTTCCAAGCGAGGAAAGAGATCCCGCTGCTTGGATCGAGCGCGGGTTCGCGGGGGCAGACGCTGGTCGAGACGGGCCATGGCATCGTTGCGCAGGCCGTCATTCTCAACAAGCCCCCATACGATTCGCGGCCGCGCCTGTCGAGCCTGGATGTGCCTAGGTCGGCTTTCACGTTTACCGCGCCGAAGCAAATGCCGCAGAGCCCGATGCAGATGCGGTCCAAGTAAGTTGTCCTTGTGCGATGGATGGTGAGAGAAAAAGGAGCAGTCAACTAACAGACATCCACAGCTCCTACCCAACAACATGGAATCCGCCTCCGCAAGTCTCGATGCCGCACACGCCCGGATCGGCCACCTACCCAACCTCCACCATGCCTCCAGACCCGTACCCCAAGATGCCCCTATCCGGCGCCCCGACCTACACGGCCGAGCCGCAAGAACTGCCCATGCAACCAACCTCGATGGGCTCGTCGGGCTCGTCGGTCCAACTCCCGCTCTCAGCAGCCCACGACCCGCACCACCAGCACCAGCACCAACACCACGCCCACGCGCACCAACAACAAGCGCAGCCCCCGATCCGCACGCAGTTCGCCACCTACACCTCGGCCCCGCCGCACCACCTCTCCCTCTCGGCCGCCACAACGGGCACCACCTCCCCGGACACGTCCTCCCTCGCCGTGCCGCGCTACATCGGCGACACCAACCCGCGGCCGTCCAAGTCGCCGCGCCACGCGAGCCACCAGTCCGTCGCCTCGTCCATCTCCAACGAGACGGCGTCGGGCGAGTACCGCTACGGCCCGCCCCCTCCCCAGCAACAAGCACAGGGCGGCAGCAGCTACCCGGCGCCCGAAACGAGCCCGCAGAGCCAGCACCCTTCCCTCCCGCCTCCTCCGCAGGGGATCGCTGGAGGGCAGCAGCAGCAGGGCGGGTATGCCCCGCAGGACGGCTCCGGGGCCGCGCAGCAGCAGCAGCAGCAGGGTGCAGGTACAGGGCAGTCGTCCGGGCCGAGGGACTACTACCCCGCCTACGGGGGCGGGGACGCGACCGGCGGCGGCGGCGGCGGGCCCGGGCAGGGCGTCGACAGGCCGTATGGGTACCCTGCTGCCGGAAGCGGGCATCACCACGGGGTGAAGACGGAGGCGCATGGAGGACATGCGGGTGCGGCGCAGGCTGGGGCGGGGCCGCAAGGGGGGTATGGGTATGCTTGGAACGCGGCATAAACCAACCGTAAACAGGCTGGGTTCTTTTGAGTTTGGGCCCTCCAGTCCCAGGCAAGAACAAAACGCCGATCTGTATAACTACCTAGAAACACGCGACATGGTTACTCGCCTCCTTCTTGTCGTCTCTATTCGAGGGACCTCAGCGTAACGCCAACCCCCGCGCGATATCGACATCACGAATCGACCGGCGAACCCAGCTAACTAGTTGGGCATGGAGCGAAGAACAAAGGCCGGAAGAGAAAAATATGGGAATACGGCACCAACAGCACACACATAACAGAGTGGGATTGTGTATTGGGCAGTACATTTGGGGTGGTTTGCTTGGTTTTGGTTCGGACTTGAAAAACAGCTGTTGTCATGTGTTTGAGAATTCTCTTTTTGTTTGGTTCTGTTGTTTCGTTCGTCTCGCATGGCAGGCAGAATACCTGGTAGGCGGCTCGGGGAGGGGGTTTGTGATCGTCTCTTTTTTGGTCCTGTTTACTGTTTTGTTTTCTTTATCCCGACCATGTTTCACCAGTTTTTGTTTAGGACCCGCCCTCGATTCATTCCCCCATTCCTTCCTTACTTTTTGAGTCTTGTGATGTTTGTTGTTTACATTTACACTTCATGGAGAGCAAGCAGCGGTTGTTTGGATTGATACCACATGTTATGTTACCCCTTTTATACTTCTACTTACCATTACATTACATTCATGATTGATGAGAATGTGTGGTTTTTTTCTCTTTCTTTTTTGGTTCGCTGTCTGTCGCTTGGTTCTACCTGGTTGATACCACTTGATATTATTCGTACCTGGATGAGGTCTGGTTTCACGGAGGAGGGGAGCGGAAGGATCGGCATGGCCATCCCATCCATCCACCCATCGCTTGCAGAGTCTTGTACATAGCTAGTCTAAAATTGAAACATATCGAGTCACGAGTCTTGCGAAGCGTGTTTCATGGCTTTCTTTTGGCATTCTGTTTGAAACATTGTCGATGGACGTTGACAGCATGAGCATCTATTTTTATCGCGCCGGGTTCTCCGCAAAGACGGAGGGTTAAACTGTTGGCATCAACTACCGATGCTATTGCAACCTTGGGTATAACACGCCCTGGTTTCACAGGAAATTGTGCCGCAATGCGAGGCTCAACCCGGTTCCTCACCACGGCATCACCCCATGCTCTGGTTTGGCTCCGAGATGGTTTTGTCCTCGTCGGCGTCATTTCCGAGCCGTCCGAGTAAGCCTCCGAGGTCGGGGGTTTCCTCCCTGCAAGTCGCGGCGGAAAGGAAAAACGGAAGGCCATCTCCGCGTGTTCGTTTGTGGTCAAAAAGAAGCTCGAGTTCAGGGGGCTGTGATGCAGGGGGTGGGATTAACTTGGAGATTCGGGGTTAGGGTTGCTCGGCACGCACACGCCTGCCAGCCAGCTGTCGAAAAATGCCAACCCTTGCAGGCAATTCCGTCTCACAACCCTCGACACCAAGCTTCACATCTCCAATTGGGTCCCGGCTCATCACCCCAACTCGATAATCACTCCAGGATCCACCGAGTCAAAGCTGTCTCATCATCAGCCATCATGTTTGAGGTCCCAGATGCAAAGCGGCATGTTTCTGCCTCCATCCATCTCACCACAACCCACCGCTGACCAAGTCCACAGAGTACGAAGACAAGACCTCTACGACTCATCCTCAGAGCGCCACTCCAGCCCAGAAGCCGAAAATGAAGAAACTGCAGAACTGCGGGCGAAACTAAACGCCCGCCTGTCAAACCTGCTCTCACTAGACCTGGGCACTGCCGCCGCCGCAGGACCAGAACCCACCAACGAACCCCACCCAACAGCAGCAGACGGTGACGGTGACGGCGAAGCCCAAGACCAAGGCGAAGCCGAGTTCGAGTTCCGCCTCTTCTCCACGTCCACCGCCGCCGCCCCCAAAGTCGTGCTCGCCCCCGACGACGCCGAGGCGCGGTACGACGGGCCGGCCCTCTCGCAGCGGCCCGTGTCGCACTACATACGCGGGGAGCTGTCGGCCGAGGAGCGGGAGAGGTTCCGGCGCGCCGCCGTGACGGGGCAGGACGTGCTCGCCTGGGCGGGGCAGCGGGCGTGGGGGCTGGAGGTGCCGTGGCGGGTGACCAAGATTACGGTCGTGGCGGCGCGTGGGAAGGGGGCCACGGTGGGTGGGCAGCAGTTGCAACAGCCTCAGGGGGATGTGATGGATAAAAAAAAGAAGCGGCCCGGGAAGAAGCGGAGGATCGTGCTGCGGAAGAGGGACAAGGCAAAGAAGGAGGCCGAGACGGCGGCGGCGAAGCAGAAGATGAGCAAGGAGGAGCATCTCAAGGAGAAGAAGAAGCGGCTGAACAGGGAGAAGAAGCTGAAGAGGAGGCAGAAGGAGAAGGAGAAGAAGGCTGCAAAGGGCGCGGCGGGAGGGGAGGAGGTGGCGGGTGGATCGGGGTCGGAAGGGAGTGACAGGGAGGAATAGTTGACTAGAATACCTACCTGAGGAGAGATTGAGAGGTAGGAGAAGGAATTGCCGTGTCAACACAGACAACCCTCGCCAGTGCCATAGATAACCCTAAAACATGGCCCGCAAGAAGGTACTAGTTTCTAAGACGTGCTGCTTCGTTAAACTTCTAAAAGAGGATTATCAGAATCCCTACTTGTAACGAAACACGCAACAACTGTCCAAAGTCTACATAGTTTCGTGTCATTGTTGTCTTTGATGCTCGCCATTCCCGTCGAGTTGAACCGCACGGGCCAGACTTGGGTGGGTCTGGGTTAGGTGTGCTCTTATCGCACTGAACCCTGCACGCGCCGACTCTCGACCTCCACTGCCACTTGCCGTCCGCTGCCGCCAAGAGCCGTGAGCTCCCCGAAGCAGCTCGCCGCGAACAAACATGAATGCGCTGTGGTCATCACGCGCCGCCCCCGACGGCGCTGCAGCAGGCGACAAGCCGTCTGCCGATCCTCAGACCGACGAAGCGACGACAGCTGCCACCGACGACACGGGCACCGCCGACGCCCCCACCACAGCGTTTTCGACCCCCGAAACCCACCCCCTTAAGCGGCCACTCCTCCAACGAAACCACCTCTCCGTCCCCCCTCCCCCAGTCCCGACCGCGCCCTCCGCTCCAGCACCTCCAATCCCCCAGCTTCAAACCAACATCCCCGACAACAATGGCCCGCCACCCCAGATCCAAGCCGCCCAAGGGCAACCCCTCAGCCTCCCACCATCAGGCCAGCCCCAACAGCCCCAACAACCCCAACAGCCCCAACCCCCAAACCAACCCCAAGACTCCCTCTCGCTGGCCCAGCTCCGCCGCATCGTCGCCGAGTTCCCCCGCGCCGAGCCCATCGCCTACGACTACGTCTACGCCGACACCTCGCCGCTCGAGGAGGAGATCGACGAGTGGTTCATGTACAATTTCTGGCAGTGGGTGCGCCTAAACGCCGCCAACAGGGCCTTCTACTCGGCTTGGGTGCGCGCTTTTCCTCCTCCTCCTCCTCCTGCCTTTTCTGAGGATGATGAGGATGAGGTTGGGGGTGGGGGGGCTAGGTGGGATGGGGATGGGGATGGGGGTGATGGGGGTGATGGGGGGGAGGCGGCTGAGAGGAGGCGGGTGTTTGTGAGGATGTTGTTGGAGGGGGTCAAGAGCGGGGATCGGATTGCGCGGGCCGAGGCGGTCGGCGCCGTGGTGTATTTGGTGCTGGGGCGGTGGACAGAGACGGTGAAGGGCGCCGGGGTGCTGGGTGCTGCCGTGCTGGAGGGGAAGGCGAGGTCTGCTGCTACGGGGGAGCAGTTGGAGGCGATGAAGGAGGGGGTCAAGTTGGTGGCTGAGTGTGGGGGGATTGAGATTGTGTGGGAGGTCTTGAGGAGCGTTTTTGAGTTGTTCTGGTGAGTACTGCACATAAAAAGGGTGGGTGTGCTGTGCTGACTTTGCAGGTCTGATGAGCTCCCGCAAAACGTGCAGATGGCTGCCGAAGAGCTGATCCACTTGATGACTGTCCTATATATGGCGATTCAAGAGGCGTTGGACGACCCTGAGGGGATGGCGGATGTCCGCCAAAGGCTGCGTAAGTAGGAAGCTGTCATTTTTGACCGCAGCTGCTAACCTCCCCAGTGGCCCTCAACCCCAGCCTGATCAGCTTTATGCTCCAGGTCATCATGAAACTGCGATGGGACGAGACGGGCATCCTTCCGCAGACCCAGGTACGGCCCACGCCTCCCATGGCTCTCAAGATGCTGACTGTCCAGATATTCCTCCTCTTCTGGAAGTCCATTCTACTGGTATTCGGCGGTTCCAAGGCAATTGCCGAGGCCAAGGAGGCCACTAGCGAGAAGACAGGCTGCGACGACAAGGAGACCATCACGGCGTCGCCGCTCGACTACCACGCCTTCCGCCAGGAGATCACCTCAAAATACCCGGCCTACATTCCGCCCCAACCGCTCCTACCCTTAGAACCAGAACAAAGCACCATAATACCCCCACTACCAAACCACCCGACAAGAAACAGCGGTCCCAACGGCGTCCATTCGGCTCCAGGTGCCCCTGGCGGTGGGGCCTCCATTCTGCACCAGCCAGTTCACATCGCCACGCCCGCCCCCTCGCCGCCGCCCAGCCCTGGAGTCGGCGGTAAGGGCGGGAAGAAGCAAAACTACCAGACGAACCAGAACTTCCCCTTCATGTACCCACCTCTGGATGCCACGAGCAACAGCGCCGGCGGCAAGGGCGGTGCTGGGCTGCAAGATCTGCTGGTTGGCAGGAAATGGGAAGGCAGTGATGTGCCCGCTTCGATCCTCGAGGCTGGCGAGCTCTTTTCCAAGCGAGTGCGCATGAGCCGCGCTACTCGGCAGCTGTGGGATGAACGCGAGGAGTTCCTCAAGTTCGAACGGGGCTACGAGGCGGATGATGACATTCTCGACGAGCTCGACCTGTCATCGCTGACGCTCGAAGAAAAGGAGGAGCTGGGGTTGAACAAGTCGGCCGACGACAAGTCACGGAAACCGTCTGTCCCCGGAGCAGACTACGGGCCACGGGGAGTTGATCAGCGGACCAAGGAGCGGCTGGAGGCCGTCGAGGAGTTCTACGTGAGTTGGCTAGGTACTTGGCCTGTTCGCTAAGCTAACAGCCTCACAGAAAGAAGCACTACCACAGCTTCAGTCGCTGGTCATCGTACTCCTAAGGCAGATTACGGCCATGACCAGTAACTTGGTCTCCCCCCAAACTGCGAACGGCCCGCAAGGTCCGCCCAGCGCACGTCCGGCTGGCGGACAGCAGAATGCACCCAACGGCCCCAATGGTCTCCCAAAGGGCGACCCCTCCTCGCCGTTGGACGCCGACGTTGACGAGCTGCGGAGCAGAGAGATCGCCGCCAAGGCTGTTACTGGCACCTTGATACTGCTGCTGAAGTGGCTCAAGCTCTCTCACGTCCTCAAGTTCGAGTACATGACCCAGCTCCTACTGGATCTTAACTATCTCCCTATGGCGCTCAAGATCTTCGCCATGTACGATGTGCAGCAGGTTGTCGAGAGCAGGACGGACCGGCTGGAGCATAGGTGAGTTTTAGGTATTTCCTCTTCAAATGTTATGAATGCTAACGGCAGCAGCTTCTTCTACTTCTGCGGCTCCCGCGCAGGCGTCATCCCCCCTCAACACACCGTCCCCAACCCAACCGCAACCGAATTCGAGGACATGAGCGACGACGACGCCGCGCCACCCCCCATCAAGCGCCGGCGCTCACCCCCCAACGTCCCCTCCGAGACCGAAGCCACCACCTCGTCCGCAGCCCCAGCCGATCCCGCCACCCAAACAACACCAACCACAACCACAGCAGCCGACCCGCCGACCCGCCCGGAGGTAGACGAACTAGGCTACCCCATCAACCCCCTCCCAACGGAACCCATAACCGACTTCTCCCGCCGCAACTTCTTCTCCCTCATCAACTACCTCCGCATCATGCAAAAAGTCTGCAAGCACCGCGCCCACCGCAACCTGCTCATGGTGCAATACAAGTCCTCCAACATCCTGCGCAAGTCCCTCAAAGTCCCGCAGCACGAACTCCGCCTCTACACCCTCAAACTCTTCAAGAACCAGGTCCCCTACACGGGCCGCAAGTGGCGCCAGTCCAACATGCGCGTCATCACGGCCGTGTACCTGCACTGCCGCCCGGAGCTGCGCGACGAGTGGCTGGTCGGCTCGGCCGTCGAGGACCAGGTCGACGAGGCTGTTCCCTTGGAGCAGGCGCTGCGCAGCCTGACGCACTGGTTTAATCTCAGGCGGTACCCTGAGCAGATGACTGCCCCTGGCGGGGGCAGCGCCATGGTGATGAAGCTGGCTATGAGGGAGGAACAAGACTTTTTTGTGAGGGAGTTGGAGAAGGCGGATTGGAGTTGGCTTGTTGAGGGGGGTGGGGGTGGGGGCGGCGGGGAGGAGAGTGGTGGGGAGGGGGGGATGGGGTGGGAGGAGGGGGGTTGGGGGTGAGTTGGGTGAGTGATTGATGTTGAGGTTGTGGTATTTGTGAGAGAGGGATGTAGGACGATATAATGCTGGTTGTTTATATATTTGTGGTAAAAGCCATTCCTCTTCGTTATAAGCAGCAGATGTGAGTCTCGTCGGTCCTCAACGGTTTTCCTAAGATCTGTTTTGTTGCTGGGGGTCACCACCCTGATACACTGGTCACGAAATCAATGGCCTAGTAGGATGTGTATGAAGAGAAAAGGATATCCATTTATTTCTTCATATGCCTCATAATCCATCCATCCATTCATCATACATATCCCTCTCTTCCTCCGGTCCCTCAAAAGAAGAGACAAACTATCCATGACTGGCGTCTGGGGCAACGGCAGAGCTCATCAGCGCACGGTCGGACAGACCTGCTTAGTCCTCATACATTCCGCCAAGTATTCTTGGCTTCGCACCTCCTAAAAGAAAAGAATGCACCGCTAAGAGTAGCAGGCGTAAAAAAAAAGCGATGATAGAAGTGAATGTGACAGAAGTCCGTAAAATATCCACCGACGACGACGGCAAGTGGTGCCTTACCTATACATGCGGCTTGCGCGGTAGCAAAAAAAGAAAAAGATGGAAACGAGTAGTGCCTCTCCATGAGCACCAATGAAGAAGAAAGAAGACGATGAGAAGGAAAAAAGGAAGCATGTCGTCTTCTCAAGACAGACAGGTGCCAAAACAAAACTCCCCAACAACCAACAACGCCTTGCCAAAAATGGAGAATTAATCCCATGCGCCAGGTATATGCCCCTGGCATGGTATGTGCTCTGCTGGTTGGGGTATTTGCATCAATGGGCCGTACCAAGCGGCGCTCTCTATCAGATGACTATCACCCCCATCCCCAACACCAGAAAATGCTTCGCAAAACAGGACCGCACTGTTATTGATGCCTGGTTGCCGGCCAGGTTCTTAGATCCAGTCGCCCTTGGCGTCCGTCCGCGGCGGGGGGGTGGTCTCTCCCGTGCCACGGCGGCGTGGCGGGCTCCGGGGAGGGACGCTGCCAGACCTCTTGGGTCCTCCTGGCACGGTGAAGCCGACGCCCTTTGGGCTCGGCAGCTTGACTTTGGTCGGGGAGCTAGGGCTGTAGACGGTAGGGCTCAGGGTGAACTCCCCTGCCACCTGTTGTACGACGTTGGGAACTTGGCTGTTGATCTTGGGGACGGGCGGGAGCGTCTTCATCTTTGCGTCCTTGACGGGATCTCGCTGCGGGCCCTCATCATCTGTCGCTCCGACAGGCGGGGTAGGCGCGGTAGGGCTGGCCCCAGCGCGTCTGGGGCTCTGCATGTCCAGGTCCGGCGGTGCATTGGGACAGCCGAGAGTGTGGACCACGTCGTCGCTAGCCGCGATCTTGTTCTGGGCCAGTGGGGGCATGTCGTCGACTGAGGAAAGCCGTAGCCCAATCTGCACGGTGGCCGAAGACACCAGCGATGAGTCCCTTCGGTGACGCATGTTTGCGAGGTTGGCCATCGACGGAGGTGGCTTGAGGGCGTCGCCAGGCGAGTATGTGGTAGATGGCAGAAGCAGCATCGATGTCTTCGAGGCGACAGTGTTCCTTGGGAACAATGAGTATGAGCGTTTGCGCGTGTGGGCGCCTGAGAATGCCGGAGGAATGCGTGCGGGCTCTGGTGCCTTGGGCATCAGGACTGACGCCACGGCCGAAACGAGCCTGTTGGAACGGAGTGAGTCGGGGCTTCGTCTGCCGTTCTTGATCGAGGCCGAACGTATGCTCTTGCCGTCCATTGCTTCCTCCTCCTTCTCAGTAGTGATCAGACTCGCTTCGCTGTCCATCCGGCGCAAGCTCCGCGGGCCCGTCACTGGGTTCATCAAATGGCTGTCAAAGCCGTCGTCATCGGGGTCGTTGGAATCATATCGTGTGATCTTGTACCTTGCTCTCCGGTTTTCGTACTCTCCAGCCTTGTCCCTGGGGCCAATGGTCGACATGGTGCTGGACTTGAGAAATAGATAAAGCCCGCCGTTCATCAGCCCCGAGACGTTGGCCACAACCGAGGCCACCATGGCCAGAGTTAGAGTGTTGGCGCCTCGTCCTCGGCCGCTCATAAAACCCTGAGCAAAGAAGAATGGGATCATGAACGACTGTAAAATGTGAGCCACGAGAACAAACTGCGGTGACGAGGGAGGGACACACGGTTGAAATGACTGCAAGCGCCAAGTAGTATACCATTCTAGACGCGGCAACCCTGGCGGTCACCTCGACCTTGATGCTGCGGTGCAGCCGAATGAACACCACCACAGCCGAGCCCAGAACGACGGTCGCGATAGCGACTAGAAGGCCGAAGCAAATGACGGAATAGTGGGCGACAAACCAAAAGAGGGAGGTTAAGCAAATATCTGGAGACCGGTCGAAGCCGGCGATGAGGAAGTTGGCGAGAAGAAGCATGCCCACGATGGAGAGGCAGACTGAGACATTGTATTTTCCTCTGGGCGCAAAGGGTTTCTTGCGGAGGGCCCTGATGGCGATTTCAACCCCGAAGACAAACTGCGTGTAGGGGGCGATAAACACGGCTGTCCGAAGCGTTAGTTATCCGTACAGGCATGCCTGCAACCCGCCTGTGGCCGCAGAACTTACCAGGCAGCATGAGCTGTGCGATCCATGTACACCCCGGGCCCCAAAAGTTGTCTAAGCCGGTAGATTGAACGCCGGCGAAGATGAAGCTTTGGATGAAGATGCCGACAGACAACACGAGCGGGTAGACGTCGGCCTCGGGAACGAAAGTGAAGCCCTTGCGCCTGATATGTGTGAGCAACCGCCTCCCCCTAAAAACCAAACGAAAGCCCGCCGGGGATCATACCAGAACCTGAAATTCCTGTCGTTCCTCTTCTTCCTAAAGTACGAATCGCACAAGATGCCCATAGCGGTGGCGAAGGCGGCTATGATGTTGAAAGAGGCTAGGATGATGGCCGAGGTCCTGATGGATTTGGAGGCGGAAAATGCCAAGTCATTGAAGAACATCTGCCGGGTGGGCGAAGTGGTTTGGTTGGTGGCGGTCTGGAAGAAGCCATGCCTCGACCTGTTGAAGTTGGCCTGCGGCATCCACCTCGTGTTGTCGTCCCGCGACTCCAACCACGCGACGCCCCCCGCGATTCCGGCGTATGGCGACATTGGGCTGATTCGGCGTGCAGCCGCGAGGCTGGCGATGGCGATGAAGCCGTGGTAGCGCCCTCGAGCTCGGCGGTCGTTAAGTCATCTAAACCACCTTGTCGATGTCGTAGGCACGTCGTCGTCGGATGGGTGAGGAGGGAACGAGTGAGTGCGACGGTAAGATGGACGAGTGAGTGCAGGGCACCGGCACAGTAATGGCATCATCCCAAGGCCAATACCATGGCTAAGCAGGGGTTGGCACACCTTGGGCGCAACCACGGGCCAGACGAAACAGTGCCTGAGCGACCCAGCACTTGCTGCTCGCCTTCGCCTGGGAATAGCAACAGGGGTCAGGGGAGGACGGCAGCGTGGAAGACGGGAAGCACGCACCCCCGGACTGCGGGGCCTGTCCAGACGAAAGGTAGCCGGGTGCTGGTGGCGGCCTGGATGCATGAAGCTCGATACAGGAACGCAGTGAAGCCCCGGTCGAGCTGTTGAAGTGGCGATGGGATGGGACGGTTCCGCGCGGGCAAGACAAGCCGACCAGGGTTCGGCGCGGCATCACGGACCACCACTGCCCCCCGCGGCGGCGTTGTACCGCTGTCTGCCCAGAAACTTGACAGATCCGGAGCTCAGAAGCAGCATCCGGACGGTGCCGGCCAGGGCGGAGATGCAGCCCCAGGAGAAACAGCGAGCCAGCTTGGCTCGGGCAGCCTTGGAGGCAGCTCAGTTCCCCAAGTACCAGGCTTCGATTGGGATTCCAGAGTTCCAACTTGGACGTTAGCTCTCCCTGTCCCCCTTCTCCCAGCGAGTGCACGACCATCGAGAAGCCATGCGTGGCCCCAGGCACACCCGAGTGCCAAGACGGAAGACCCGACGGGAGATGGAGAGACGGGAAGAGACGACGGTTTGGCGAAGCTCGGTCATGCTGTGGCAAGTAACAATTCGGGTTCCACGAACTTCTTGGCGGGGCAGTGGCGGGAGTGTGATGTTCTGGGATCCGATGGAAAGAGCGCCATCCGGTGTCGAAGTCCAGGCTGCGGCAGGTTCGAGCCCCGCGGTGCAAGCTCGGCGAGCTCAACAGGCATTGGCGGGGCAGGTGCGAGGCATGAGTTGCACCGTGCGGGTGAGGCAGACCTGTGACAGCCCCAGTTTCGCCCTCCTGCAGGAACCACCCGTGGCTCGAGCTCCTTGCGGGCGGGAGCCTGCACGCCAAGCTTTTGGAGCTTGTGCAGGGAAGGCCCCGGTCGCAAATCAAACACCAACCAACCTCCATCCTTCCTCACACGTCGACTCAACATCCAAGAGTTGGATCTCGCCGCTTGCTTTTTGTGCTGAACGAGAGCTCACTGCTTGGTGATCGCCAGCTTCAATCCAGGCTATTTTCTTCCATACATGCAAAGCATATAGCCACTCGAAAACGTCAGCTTCCAAAAACACAGGCACTACGACGGGATGCCATCCACTCATTCACTCATACCCTCTCTCTCGTCAAGTACGGCGAGGGCAAACTCGTGTTCTAGATCGGACGCCATGGCCCACCTCGGCTGGTCCGGTTCCATGGGCACCGGACAATTTTCCCAACCTTGGAGAAACACCAGGCCCACTGAACGAGCCCCTGGTGACTCTTACTGACCTCGCCTCCCTTGGAATCCGATGGCGTCGTCGCACGGGGACCTCCGCTCGAAGACCAGCGACCACTCAGGTTTGGCGTTTCCCACGGCAACAGCTTCCCGGAGCAGGGCCATGTGTCAAACGTGGCTCGGCTTCCAAGGGGCCTCGACCGTCCAGGGAGCCCTGTCTCCCTCCCACCAGCCCTCGACTTGACATTCCTCCTCTGCTGTCACATCTAACTTGTGAATCCCTTGCGGGCAGAAAAGTAGGATGAAGTCTTTCTCTGAAAATCAATGTGCCGCCCCTCTTCTAGGCTTGATAACATGACTCTGGCCCTGAGAGGACGGAACTCGCACCCATAAATCCATCTCAAGGGCGGCCGCCGAGCTCCCCACCCCAACACCCGAAGCAACGGCTCGGCCGGGAGTGGCTAAGGCTCGGAGAATAGGACGGATACTAATCCATCCGTCGGGCAGCGGCTCGGTATTAGCAACGCACGGGCTGGTGGTTCGAGACCCGCCCTCCCCTCCCTTACCCAGCTGGCCCACGAGGTTGACCGTGCTCCCCCACTCACCTCCCGCCAGCGGCCTCCACTGCCCAGGGCAGGGAAAGTCCAAGCTTCATGGCATGGCTGGAACCTGGAAGCTGATCGTTCCGAGATTACGGAATTCTTAGAAAGAAGTGAAGGTTCCAGGCCCGGGCTTCCCTTTGCCTCGCGTTGCCCGGTCAGGATCAAGCCACTTTTCCGGGGGAACTGGGGCTTAGGCGTCCCCTTAAGGCGTATCTGTCTGTGGCTTGGTCGCGTCTTCTTCGTACCGCAGTATTGGGCCTGTTAAGAGCCCGTCACAGCGTCGAGCCCCGAGTCCTGCTGGATAGGAAGAAATATCTCTGTTTGCTGGGCGGAGTAATCCAACAGTTTATTCTCACCCACGCCGGCGAACGATGCCGGTGATGATGCCAGTAGGTACACCATCACATAACATCTGCTGGTTCTAGCAGCTCATGATTCTCGCCCCGCAAATCCGCGAGTGTTGTTAAGAGGGCAGGTGTTTGTCACGACACGGTCCTTGAGCCCGAATGCCAGACATTGACGGCATGCCAAGCTGGACTCGACTTACCTAGGGCTTTGATGGTATAGAAGCTCCGCGCTGCTGGTTCTCGACTGAAAGGTCAGTCCCCCTCTCCTATGCCGGGGAGGCTTGGGGCGACTGACTAGACCACCGGATCTAACCGAAGTAGAACCTCCTTTCGAGTTTCTTTCCGTATCCGAATACTACTAGTAGGTGTAGTAACTATCCGGATCCATGGATGAGTGAGTTGGCGGGGGAAACGAGGGTGGTTTGGTGTGTGAGGAAAACGGGAGAGTGGTGGTTTTGGTAATGAGTGGTGCCGGTGTTGGTACTAGAAGTAGAGAACTTGGGGAAGCAGGTCAGCTAAAGTTGATAGACTGTTCAAGTGAGCGTATGATGGGATGGGGTGAGGTTGTTGAAGAGGTTTGCTAAGCTCGGCCGGTTGGCCCCCCCTCCCCCGCCCCTTAACGGGCTGTGGTTGGGTCGCCAAGTTGCATCCCCGCGGCTGGATCGACTTGGAGGTCTTGGGCCAACACTCGAAGATGGGTTCTCACCTGGACATGGAGGGCAAAAAAACTGACTCAGGGTCAACCCTCAGGGTCAAACAGCCGTCTTCAATCATTCAGATATGGACAAAGAACTTTGCACAAATGTACATTTTCTTCTCAAGAGGTGAGTGAGGATTGAGTCGCTGGGGCCCGAGGCAGCCGCCAGCCTCGTCTGTCTGTCACGGCCGCCAACATGCATCGAGTCTGCATCCAGTGTCTGCCAAGCCGTCTCGTTAACCGCCAACCACCAGGCGGCCGCCGCCGTAGCCAACCTCGATTGCGAGGAAACTAGAGCTCAAGAAGCGGCGGTTTCCAGGCTATCCTCGACGTGGCTACCGGTCTCATTTCCACGTCCGAGGTTCTGTGGTGACCACATCACATCTTACTAGTTTCCAAGATCCGACCACCCATACCGGGAAAAATGAGGAAAAAGGATCTCATCAGTAACGGCATCTTCTTTTCTCGAAAGCCAGCCCGAGAGGGAGCGCTGCCTCAGCACATCGACCGAGTGCGAGCCATCTTGCTGGACTTTACGTGCACGCTTGTCGACAGTGTAGACGCCTATCATGAGATCCATCGCACGGGCGACGACAACGAGGTCCATTGTTTGGAAGACGATCTGCTCGGAAGCTTGGATCTTGACGCGAGCAACCGTGCCATTGTCGAGGAGTGCAAGATCATCCTAAACGGTGCCAGAAGACTCCACGGCGGGAAGGACAGGGAGGCAGAATGGCAGACGTTTTTCCTGCTCAATTTCTTCATCCCGCTGGCCAGCGGCGTGAGATTGAAAGACGACGATACGCGGCAGTGAGTCCAGGGTTTGCTGTTATTGACTGTTTTATGTCATGTCTGCTGACTGCTGCAAGCACCGCACGCGCCAAGTTCTACTACGAGCATTTTGAGAGGTGGGCATGCGAGCCACAAATGGGGACGACGAGTCTGACGATGCTGACGCCAGGCATTCTAGCGCACAATCCCGTCGCTGGACCCTCTTCAGACAGAAAAAGGTGGGCGAGAAGAAGGCAGAGAGGGGGTTTCGGCAGGACGACCGGGAAAACCTCACTGAACCCAAGCCCGACTGGGTCGCGTACTTCCCCGTCCACAATTTTCCACGAGAGAGGATACCGACGTCAAAGAAATGGCAGTTTATGAGGGATCCGAACAATGCCATGATTGAGAACTTCTCACACACCACTCTCCAGCACTTGGCTCGCCACGGGGTACAATCGAACACGGCTGGGCTGTTTCGAAAACGACAGAACCAGAAAACCATTGTCCTGTCCGACTGCATTTGCTTCCCTTGGCTCATCGTCGAACACAAAAAGGCAGGCGAGGTGGCACTTGAAGAGAGATGCTATTGCCAGGCGGCCAACGCGGGGACAGCCGCCGTCATGATGCTTGAAACACTGTCCGGTATTGTGCCGGGGGTCAAGAAGCACACGGCCAACGAGCACATTCCGCCCGTCGTAACCATGACTACGGTGGATAAGATTGTCCGGGTCTGGATCACGTACCGCTGCAAACTCCGAGGCGACGACGCCATACAATACGTGAGCAGGGCCCATCTTCTGATCCGGGGAATCTGCTTGCTAACTTATGCGTACAGAGGATGGACTGCATCTGGAGGGGGGACATGACGCGTGTCCTGGATCTCATCAAGTTCCGCGCCATCCTCGAGGACACGCATACCTGGGCCATGCGTGAGCAACGCCCGCGCATCTCGACCTACATCGATCTGTGGAAATACAAGCATCCAATGAAGCTCCGAACCGGGTGTGAACCGGGCGGTCTGGCTCCTGCTCTCGGCCACGTGCGCCTGCGTTCCCCTTCTCCAACCGCAACGACCAAAACGGGCCGGCAGCCGTTGCTTGATGATGATGAAGCATCAGCGGAGGAACAGAAAGTGAAGAAGAACCGGGGGAAGAACCAGAGAAGAAACAAGAGGAAGAACTAGGGTGTGAGGATGAACTGGATAGGAACGAACAACCAGGGAGCGAAGACGAGCCAGGATGGGAAGTCCCCAGATTTGCTCTGGTGATGCCTCGCGCCCTTCCCGCATCAAAGAAACCCACGCCCTTGAAACAGCGGCGCCGCCTGGGGCGGATACAACTGGGTGTACCGGCCGACAGCCCATGGAACGGGTGAGGAGTCTCCTTCAGGCAGGGGCCATGAACGGCACTACCGCCCACGCCTGAGCGGACACCGGTTCGAGAACATTGAACGCCGCAAGGGGATTCTCGGAAATTACTAGGCAGTTCGGATGGCTTTGAGCGCGGATTTAGAGGCGGAGAGGAGGGTAAGTAACTACCATGTCTCTAGGTGGTAACCACGGTAATGGGTCCAAATGTTTCTTCAATGTTAAAGTGTTGGTTTGGCAGTATATATTAGCATGTTTTAGGGTCCCATCCAAGTCAATCGTCAAGAAAGTGCATGCATGTGCTGGCAGCATTGATGGTAGTCCAACACCTGGCTTCATGGATTCTTACCAAGTCACGCCAACAACTCGGGTCACTCGCCTCCTAATAAGGCCCATTCTCCGTTAGACTGCAGATGGTCTCGTCGAGTCAAATGCAACTAAAAACGCCAGGTTCTCTTATGTACGATATCATACTCGTCCACAAGCGGGCAGGGCATGTGTGAAAGAAACTAATGTATACTGCCAGCTGGAAACTTTATTGCCGGCGGAGTTGAATCGCAAGCAGCAGAGCAAACACAGCAGTCACAAGACACACAAGCAGGAAGCACCCAAACAATGATTGACAACGGAAGTCGATTTGTCTAGCTACTCAAGAGCCAGTGCGGGGGGTATTGTGTGTAACCGCGATCCTCCTCTCCCAGAGACCCGAAAAAAAAGCAAGGAAAAAATCAAGATCCGCATCCCTCCTTCAAGTCCTCCTCAAAGCAACGCCTCTCCGAGAGGCCCAAAACTCATGATCGAATCGTGACTGTCGTGGCAAGCGGAAAGATGACTTGTCGTCAAAGTCGTTGCTTAGTGGGTGGCAGCCTGCTTGTTGGCCTCGGCCGAAGCGTCGTGCCCGTGCTCCTTGGACTTGTCCTTGAGGGCGTCAAAGCCGGCCTCGGCACTGTTGCGGGGGGCGGTTAGCAGGTGCTCTGGGCGAAGGAGTAAGATGGGGAAATGCATGCTTACCGAGTGCCGATGTTGGCGTTGTTGTCCTTGGCGACGTTCTTGTTGGCCTCCTTGGAGGCACCGCTGGTGGCGCTCTGGACCTTGTCCGAGACGTAGTTGCCGGCGTTCTTGATGGTATCCATGGTGATTGATGTGGTTGTTGATTGGAGTTTAGTTGTGTGTGATTGTTTGCTTTGTCGAGATGGCTTGAGTGGATGATGGTGATGAAGAAAGAAAGAGGGCTTGAGCGGGAGGAGGGGGGAGATTATATAGCCATCGACTGCCCCTTGGGCTGGCGGGGTCTGGAAGCGAACGTTCACATGCGGAAGGGTGAACTACGTCATACCAGGCAGTCTCTCTGTTTGATCCTAACAGCTTTGGAGGGCCGGGGCTCGAACAAGCAAGAGCCAACACACCAAGGACTCACTCAGGGAGCAGGTGTGATGTCAAGATTCGTCACACGGTATTCATATTGTATGTAGAGTATCTGAGATGGCCCAATCACTGCCATCTCAGGAGAGATGACAGGTACCAGGCTGGCTTGATTTGCTCGCTCAAGGTTCCATGGAAAGGCATGAAACAGTGACATGGGCCTGGAGGGACCATCAGCTCGAACAACACCAAACGGTCCACTCAGGATCAAGAACCAAGGTCTATCAAGGTTCTTCGTTCTGTGTTGAACCCTTGCCTGTTGCTGTTTAGAATCATCCCGCTCCTTACCATGACGTTCCCAAAGTGGGTCTGATAGCCCGGGCCGGGAAGAAAGGCTCCGGCTCAGCTCAGCCCCACATCCAGCCGGAACGGTGATGTAATTATGGGTCTTTTCGCGCCATGCTGATTGGCTGCCTGTGGAATGACGGCATTCATTTTGCCTTTCAACAACCGCGCAGCCATGAACCGCCTGAGACCGCGTGTGAGAGACGCTCCGCCGACAACTTCCAGCTGAGCACGCAATGTACCGCATCCAGACAATTTGGAAAGTACCGCTCGGTCGGCAGTTGGCCCAATGAGATCACCGGCTCCGCGACATCCCACGACCACGACCCACCGAACACGGGCGGGATGAAGCCATTCTGGCTGCGACGCTCATCTCTACCTGCTATGATGCAGCAAGCAACGCATCCGCGCGACGGGCCGCGGCGGGATTCCCTTCGGGCGTACGTAGCCCGGGCAACGAGGCGAGGCAAACAAGGTACGACTTGTCCTCGACGGAGCACCGGTTCTCGGCTGCCTCCGACGGTCGACCACCGAGCTTCGGATGTCACCGACTACTCGCCGGCGGAAAGCTGGCTGGACTCGCCACGGGCCCTTGGAGCCGGCGTCACCTCGTCCTCACTCATCCTAGCCTTGCCATTGCAGTCTCATGACTGTCTGTGCGGCCGGCCGCCACGGTGTTTGTCCACCTGGGGCTTGCGAGTTTGCAGTTACACGCAACGCGTAAGATGCCTCCGGCCCGTCTGGCCATACCTCGGAGCGCGCCATGATCCGAATCGCCTAATCCCCCCTTGTATCACGGCCACGGTGTAGCTTCCGTATGGCCAACCGGCCCTCGGTACACGAAACGCGGTGCTGTGGACCTGGAGGGAAGGAGAATGGAATATCCTAAGCCCGTAACTTCGGTCACCTTGCCATGTGTCTCTGCCGTGCTTCATCTCCCGGGCAGCCTGCGTGCCACTGAGGCGTAATCCTCGTGTTGTGCCCAGCTGAAGTCGTATTCCCACGCCAGCGGAGCCGAGGATGTCACCTCGGAACAGTCCTTGTAGCACCAGAAGCACGTTGGGAATAGCAGCCTTGCCCGGCTCAGGGGACCGGAGAGGAGAGAAGAAACATGACCGGACATTAAGAGCAAAATATCTCTGGGATTCTGTTCCACTCTGGGATTTTCGGAGGCCACGGAGGGGGGGACACCACGAGGTTGACGACGACACGGGGACAGGCGAACGGTCCTTCCATTGGTGCCTGCTTGACTAACACAGATGGGCCAGGAATTCCTAGGACGAGCACCAAATCTTGTGGTTCCTTAGCTGGCAAGGCTGGCCTTATGCCTTTCAACCCCCTTTCCCGGCCGGTCGATCCCGGCAGGAAGCGGCCCCACACCGGCACTCCGGAACGCCAAGGCGGGATGCCGCCCGCGCTTCCCCCGGCCCCGCCCGAGTAGAGCTGGCTCTGCCGATCTTGACGAGTTGTAGTCGTGGTCCGAGTCAACTCATGTCACTTCGGTGGTTGTTTTAGTCGCTCAATAAATGCGATTTTAATGAAAGAAACGTGAACAATGGAGCGAAAAGTGGGGTGGCTTGCGTGCTGGTTTTTTCGGAGAGCTCGGTAACCTGCTGCTGAGGACATCTGATTCTGAGATCAACGCCTTCGAGGTTCGAGGCTTTGAGCAAACGGCGAACAACACCCCACGATGGACGCATTAGCCTCCTTAACCGACCGGTTCCGAGAGGCATTGGCAGCCCTACCTGCCGCGTCGGAGCAATGGGTGATGGGAACCTCAAGCAAGATCAACGCGTCGGCGCTGCTGGCTCTGCTTTCCTCGGTCGCCCCCTTGGTGCCGGCGGTTACCAACAACATCACGCTTTATCATTCTGGAGTTCCCATTGCCCCGTCCCCTCTTCCTCCACCAGGCGCTTCCTCCCAGGGCGAGGAGATCATTCGCCAGTTCATCGGCCTCGACCGGTCGACGGAATGGAATCTGGTGGCCAAGATCGAATTCGAAGGAGATGCATTCGAGCCGGAAGGGATAGTGCGGATAGGCGATGACCGATGTTTTGTCTTTGCTGGTGAATGGACGGTTCCGAGATCGAATTCCAACGACGGGGAGGGCTTCGGGCGAGTCATTGTGTATGATGGACAGGGAAAACGGCTCGCCGATGCGACAATCACCGAGGCCGGGGATCTGGAGTATCACGTCGGCGGCATCGACTACGATGGGACGTATATCTGGGCGACACTTTCTCAGTACCGTCCCAACTCCACCGCCACCCTCGTCAGGATGCGCCCCGACACGCTCCAGCCAGAGCCCATGCTGCGGATCGCCGACCACATGGGAGCTGTGGTCCACGACCTCTCGACCGGGAACCTTCTGACCCTCAACTGGGGTGCCCGCAGCGCCTCCCTCTGGAACCTGAACTACAAGCCCGCCATCCCACCCGCCTTCACTGCCCCGCGAGCCGTGATCAAGAACCCCAGCCACTACACCGACTACCAGGACTGCAAGTTCCTGGGCCACTCGCAACAATACGGGTTTTGCCCCGTCATGCTGTGCTCGGGAATCACGAAACTCTACGGCACCACCATCGGCGGCGTCGCGCTGGTCGACATGGAGTCCATGGTTCCCCTGTATGAGGTGCCGCTGACTATGGTGTCAGATAATGGCGTCCTGGTGACCAAGAACCCGATGGACGTCGCCATCGTTGACGGCAGGCTGCGGCTGTTCTTTTTGCCTGACGAACGGAACTCGACCCTCTACGTGTATGAGCCCGCTGAGTAGTGAGCGCGAGATGGGGTTATGTCGAGACTTTCTTCGAAGCCCATCGTCCGCGTGCTGCGACGGAATCGTCGCTTGATCCTCCAAACTACGCAGACACCAAGGGTTTATTATTAACATGTTGAGTCCTCAACTCTTCCCGATTTCTGTTTCCTACTTCCCCTTTAACTGCTTTTTTATTTTTATTTCCTCTTTCTTCGCTTTTCTTTCATTTCCCATCTCTTTTTTTTTTTTTTTTTCCTCCCCC